>VDFB02075321.1:175148956-175170188 GCA_007258455.2 Sequoia sempervirens | reverse complement strand
CATTTGTCTTGAAATTCCTTTCATGGCATTCTGTTACATTCAGAAACTCCGCAAATTTTCAACATATGGGCATTTAACATCTTGAAGAAACCTGTGTATCTTGGCTGAAACCCTCGTATGTGTATTCATTCAGAGAGCCAAAAGCTCAGAACTGTGGACTTCATTTAATTTGAGATCTCCATATATTTGTATTTGCTTGAAAATCCTTCTTGTTCCTCTTGTTTGCACTTTTGAGCACCATTACCATGTTGTTCTACACCCTCCTTACACACAAAAACCTCTTTACTTTAACTTTGTAGACTATTTGTTGCTTTAGTCTCTCATACACTCACAGTTATGCCCTTCATGGATGCACTTCAAAACTTCGTTCAGACTTTGTCCTTTATCACCTCTGTTCATTCTGAAAATGACTTTCTACTTGTCATATCACCGTTTGAAACACATGATAAATGATGAAATAAAACCTTAAATAGTGTACCTTGGACTATTTCATTTCGCTGTCAACCAAAAGATTACATCCAACCCACTTGAACACTGTATTTTGTACCTATAAGCAAGTTGATTGCTTCACCACTTAGTGAATGACTAAACTATTTATGTATTGATTAAATGTTGTCACTATTTTTATCTGGCACTCTTCATGCATTTTTATGATTCATTTAATAAACTATTGCATGCACTTGCTCTCTTCTGAGATGAAAAATTGAAACAATTTCTCTTCGTTCAGGCATTATGTATGCCTGTTCACTATCCTTGATTGAGAGAAGGAACACTATTGAATTAAACCTTGCATGACATTATGAACATGACAAACAAATAATATTGTGGAAAAAGAACAAAAAACATACAACAATGCTTGAGACGAATGTACTCAGTTAAATGATTGAGCAGATTAAACTCATTGTTCACCTGTAGCTTTCAGAAAGCATTTACATGATTGTTATGAATGCACAATTGGTTTAATGGCTTGATAGATAACTCTACTTTACTCTTTCATTTGTATATCATTTCCTTTCTTGATGAATATGATGATGCAATTCCTATCTTGGCCCACTTGGAATGAATAAGGGCAGCATTCCAAGCTCTACCCTTGTGGGAGCCTGTTTTCCTCCACATGCTTAGTCTTCAAATGATAATCAGCTTCGTGGTTTTCCCTATACCTGCACAAAGAAGCAAACGATATTAGCATAAAAAACAATATATGATCATGATGTTGATGTCTCTTTTTCAGCCTATGTTTATGCACTTCACTTGATTGTTTTCAGTGTATGATTAGTAGCAGGTTGCATTATTGTTGATGGTTCATAGAGGTATCTTCATAGTTGAAGCCTCTGACATCCCCCTCTTCCTTCCTACAGGTCAACGGAGCTTGGAGAAGACAAAAGGTGCACCACTTCAGCATTGACCATCAACCAATCAAGCAATGATGATTATGTTGTTACTTATGTGATTTCTTCTTTTAATGCATCTTCCATAATGTAGTGTGATACTAGTGATGCACTGTAACAGTTACATCCACGGCTTGTGTGGATATTTGATTTCAATCCTATGCTTTTCATTTCGAAAATAAAATGCATCTCAATGCAATGTTGTATTATCATTTGAATTCTCACAATCAAATGAAGCTTATAAATATGAATTATTTCATGAAATAAATAAAAGCAATCTGAAATGCTTTATTATTGTATGCTTAATTCTGTACTCCATTTGATTCTAAAATATTGAATAGCAACTTCTAAAATTTTGTTTCCTCATTTTAATGCACAACTATCACTTGATGGATAAAGAACAAAGTGCAAACAACACTTAAGCATAATGCAAAAATAACTGTATTTTCACTTTACGATATAACAATGTTCAATCCAGCTCCACCAATTGAGTTGTAGTGAAAATTTGGTAACAACTACATTAAAGAAAATTGATGTAAACAAATACCTGGAACAATCATTGCCAACATTATGTGCTCCCTCTTTATTGACATCCATGGAGGTATGTTATTGTTGATAAAAAAAACAAGCCACACCAAGTAAATAGATCTCAGCTCTCCAAATGGATTGACACCATCCGCTACCAATGAAAGCCTAAGATTACAAGGTTCTTCTTTAAAGTGTGGCCATTTTTCCTCCATATTCCTAAATGCAAAACCATCTACAGGCATTTGAATAATGTCATCTCCACTTCTATTCTATGCATGGTAATCCATAAATTGCACTAAGCTTTTGCACCAGATAATCATTGCATACATGGAATAATGGGAATATAACGAAGAACCTTGTGAGGCACCTTTTTTGTTAGTTGATCTATTCGATATCTACTGATATGATATTCTGGGAATTTTTTTGCAAATTCATGTTGTTTATGATATATAATATGATCATTGGGACATCCATCTATTGCTTGATACTCCATTCCAATATCTTTCATAATGGCAGATAAATCTCGGTATGAGCGAGGTAAAATATTTGATGGTGGTAACAAAAATTCACCTATCAATTTGCAACAAAAAAAATGATTTATTAATATAAAGAATATTAACGGTACATATTTCATCCTTTATTTACTTGTGATGAACTAACAACAATTAAAATAGATGAAAAAAAATGACATATATGACATACCTTAACATCTTTGAGATTGCTATGTTGGATAAACCATTCATAACCTTCAAGTTCACCAGCAACAATACAGCAAAGAAAAGAGTTGTTTGGGAGCCTTCATAAAGGGGTCGTATGCCTTCTCAAGTATAGGTAAATCATGAACATCATCAAAGTCATCTCAATCATCATGATCAGCTATGCCACTAAATGTGTCATGGATCAATGTATTTGTACCATCATCTTCAACTGTGTTTTCTGGCACATGATCATCTTCTTCCATAGGATCATTAACTTCATCTTCGATATTCACAACTCCATGTTCCTCCACTTGCAAAACCACATTCTCTGGGCCATGATAACCCATATCATGTGCCCTAGGTCACCCCACCTTTATAATAATGATCGACACAAATAAACTATGATCATGATCAAGTGATTTTTTATATATATAAAAAATGTTAAAATGATATAAACATTTACAAATTCAATCAATATAAAGACATATAATGAACAACTTACCAATGGACGATAATCATGCCCCTCTTCAATGTGACCATGTTTCCTACAATGTTTCTCAGCTATTGTGATTAAAAGTCTTCACGTCTTTAAGCCCTTGCAATTATTGCAAGGACAATAACATTTCCCAACACCCTTTCTTTTCAATCTAGCCCACAATCTAGCAAGTGTCTCTTCATTTTGTTTTGGACTAATATTATCTGACATGTTTTTTCTTTACCAAGCTTGAATATTTAGATCTTCAAAAAATATCAAACTCACACTCCAATCATTTTTAATCATAGACAGGAAACAAAATCTAATAATTCTGATATTTTGCACCAAAAAAATTTGACATGCAACCACCCCTGCAAAAGAGAAGATAGCCTGAAGTTAATGACCCCAAAAAAAAATTTAAAATGCTAATTCTAGAACTTATTAAATTCTGATTTTACTATGATTTCCAACCATTAGACTCCTAAAATCATAATATTGAACTTGCACAACAAAATCTAGAAATAAAATTTTGAAAATGCACAAGTCTAAAAATGAAATCTGATGAGATGTTGCTTTAAAATATGATTTTCAAACCTGGAACAAATCTGACTTCACAAATGAATTCTGGAAAAAGAAAATGACTACCCTCAACCTGGAGATATCTTCTTTAATTTTTTTTTATTTTTTCCAAGAAAATTGTCCTTAGTTCTCCACAAGTTGTCGCAAGTATAGAAAATTCACAAGTAGAGAAAATTTGCTAGTATAGAAAAACACTGTCGCAAGTATAGATAAATTGTCAAGCTCACTTTTATTTATTAAAAAAACCATTCGTCGGAACTCCAGCGAACGGCCCACTAACCATATGTCACCCACAATTTGACTTTACGTGTTTGTCGAAATATCGACGAAAAATCAGGATCGTCGAAATTTTGACGAACGTCGAGCATAAATTTTTTAAAAAATTGAAAATTTCACATTAAATATCACAGGTACCTGATGATACATCTAATTATACATCTTTCATTAGAATTTTTTTGTATTTTGCAGTCAAATGAGTCAGTGAGCCAGGAAGGAGTATGATTTTTCTTTATCTGTTTTATGTGAGTTTGATCATATTACTGTGCAAATTGTTGCAGGACGTGCTCTACAAAGTATCAATAATGACATTCTGAATTTGCATAGGAAAACGGTTAACTCTTGCCTATTTACACAAGCAATACTTTGGTCATCTTGGTTTAATTATATTTAGATGCTTGTGTTAACTTGCACTATCAAACATCATGAAAGTAGTACGCAGGTCATCACGGTCTAAATATACCATCGATGCTTGTACTCACTTTCAACATTTTAAAGGCTCAATGATGATCAAAAGCACAACAAATCGACTATCACAAATGAAATTTTTTGCATATGAGATCTGCATGGTTAGAGTAGATTGCATCCATGTTAGTTTGCATCTGTATTTATGGGATTTCCAAAGCTGCAACAATGATGTTATCTCTTGCACTAATGGATTGAGTACACTTGACATTACCAAAAACACATCATTTGCATACATTAGAAAACATTATCACATCATTCATCCATCCATGTATCACATCATAATATTTGCATCAGAAAACACAAAAAGAGGTGCATCACATCTCATTTACATAATCAAAATCATTTCATATAGTTGCATTAAAAAATTGGCTCACTAAGCTTAAATGAGTGAGTCTCTTTAGATTTCCAAAAGAATTGGGAAAATATGTCAGGTTTTGTGAAGCTTAACTTAACAAAGAATCAATTGACGGCAACCTTCCCACAGCTCATGGAAGTTGGATGATTCACTCATTTAAGCTTAAGACCCTATAAGTTTCGAAGCATTACAAACTCAATTAAGCATAATCATTTGCATCACATAACAATATCATTACAAAACATCATACATCATTTATATAATCATTACATCCCATTATCATTACATCCATACATAATCAATATGAACATCACATCTCATTGGCATAATCAAATCCATCTCACATAGTATAAAATATCATTTGCATAAATCCATAAAGCATATCGCATGATCACACATTATCATATCATCCTTGCATACATCACATAATCATCACATAGCATAAAACATCATTTGCATAAAACCATAAAGCATATAGGATCATCCATCATCATCACATAGACATCATAATCAAATAGAATTAGGTACCATCGTACGATCATTTCATATAACGTTCATCCATTCATTACATTATTCAGAAAAGAACAAAAACATCAAATATATCACATATCATTGGCATAATAAAATCCATCACATGCATCATATAGGCATCATTCATAAATCATCATAGAATCATAACACATCAGTTGCATCATCATTTGCATCCATAGCATATCATCTCATTAGGATCATCATCATAAACATAGAAATTAAATGCATCCATAGCATATCATCATCATAACATAGAAATTAAATGCATCAATAGCATATCATCATCATAACATGGAAATTAAATGCATCAAATCCATCCATCATCATATAACATCATATAAACACATATATCATAATCACCGCCACATATCATATAACCTTAAAATCATAATTTCAAAGTGTACAAGGATATCCAAAGGTATGAAGAGATACATAAATATCAAAAATGGCAATGTATCATAAAGTCTGACAACAAGAAGAATATCGTCAATGTCTCAACTGAATAAAGAGTGTGTACATTTTGAAATACATCAGAAAATCATAAATTGGAGCTATGTCGTGCACCCCCCAGATGGTGTTGGCATCCTAGGACCAGTACCTCCCCCTCCACCTAATGGCCCCGCACCAAGATCTCTCTGATCTCTAGGCAATGGTTGCATAACACCCACACTAACAGTTTGAGACTGAGACCTGCCAGACCGAGACTGTGCAAAGCTCTCCTGTCACTCTGGAGGAACCACATCATGATATCAGCCCCTGTAGAACTCAACTTCCTGAGTGGTGCGGGGAATCTCTCTAAAATAATCTGATGTACCTACAACTGCTGCAGCTTGATGCAGCCTCTCGGTAATGGCCTCGGCCTGCTCCGCCCATCGTCTCAGGGCATCCCTCTCGATAGTCAATGTGGCAATCTACCCCTGTACCTATCCCTGCACCTGTCCTTGCACTTGCACCTATATTTTTGCAAGCTATCCCTATGCCTGCTACACCTACTGCCTAGTAGCATCTCTCTCAGTCGTTAGAGTCTACACCTACCCCTGTGCCTGCATAAGAAGAGCTTGTACCTGCTCTAGTTGTCCCTGTAGTGTCTAAAATTGCACCTATAACGCAGCAATCTATGTCTACTATGGCTAAGATGGTAGTTAGATTTGTACCTGCTATTTTGATGGGGCCACTAATGATCGCCTCTTGTGAGGAACTCTCATCTCTCTGACATCAGGACCTGGCCTTCCTCCTCCATCGCCTCCATCATCACCCCCATATCCATCTCCATCACCATTATCGCTACTCTCCTCCTCCTCTGACTCCTCCTCCTCTCCCTGCTCCTCTCTCTGTCGCTTCCGCCCATGACCTCCTGCCTCCTCCTCCACTAACAATGGTGCAAGCTCATCTGGAATTATGATCCGTGGGAATGAATACGTAAGCATATACATGGCATAATCCTTTGATATCGACACATCGGTGATCTCTAGATGCACCTCCCAAATGATGGCTAGTAACGCCTAATAGTACTCAACAACTACATCATAAGACAAACACGGCCCCCACTATGTCGCATCTTGTCACCACCATGCATAATGGGCTACCACTTGGGGCATGGCCTAAACCCAACCATATTGTCTTAGAACTCTCAATAGCATGAATCTCTCAATGATGAAGTGAGTCTAACCGATCAAATGCATTGACTAAAACAAATACAACATCTTTGTGTCATCCTCAGGTCACTGCTCACAATCAACATATGGTCACCATACCACTGCCTCCAGATCATCCAGCGCCCTCCTTCAATACTCCAACTTTCCCAGCCTAGGTTGAGCAATTCAACCTGCATAGATGTGAACATAAGGCCTTAGGGATGGCCTTTGTTTGTCTCCCATGAGCCGACTGACTACTATATGCTCTTAGAACCAGACCTAGAGCAATGTGACCCCCACAGATAGAATGGCCCCTCAAAGGTAGACCATCTGGTGCAAATCATGGTAAAGATGGGCTGCCATATAGCAACCCCATGCATATCTTGTCCCATGCACAATCATACTCTCTAAGATCTTGCCCCATCCAACCAAGAGTCCATTTGACCTACGGTTAGGACAAAGGAACCCTCCAATGAAACCAGCTAATACAGACGGAAAAGTAGCATATGCTTCGACCATGTCCCTCCACAGAATCTCGTAACCACTGATCATACCATCCTAAAATACTTGGTGCAGCGCATCAATCCTATCCTACTCATGTGCATCATATATGACCAACTCTCCAACCACCAGAATTCGTAGAATGCGGTATACATCCTCAGGAGTCACCGTGATCTCACTAGTGGGAAAATGGAAAGTGTTATGCTGACTATGCCACCTCTCTGCTAAGGCTGTTAGCAACCCGTTGTTCATCCTGATCTGGTGCATATTGATGAGAGAGGATAACCCACATCATGTAATAATAGCTATCTCAGGCTGTGATAAATGACAAATCAGATCCCAAGTCCTCGGGAACCGCTCTCTGATCTATAAACTAGTCAAAGGCTCATATCATCACAAAACTGAAAGTCAGTCCATCATTCAACCAACATCAACTAACATCAATCAATCAATCCAAATCAATCAACCTATCAATCTAATCAGCTCTGGTGAGACTTTGATCAAATCTTGTGAGCATCAATTTATCAATTTATCATTCAACCTCACCTATCATGAGGTTTATCAAATCAATCTATCATTCAACTTCACCTATCATGAGGTTTATCAAGTCAATCTATCAATATACCTCACCTATCATGAGGTTTATCAAATCAATCTATCACTCAACCTTTCCTATCATGAGGTTTATCAAATTAATCAATGTACCTCGCCTATCATGAAGTTCATCAATCAACTCAACCTCGCCTATCATGAGGTTTATCAGATTAATCAACCTATAATTGATCCTTGCCTATCATGAGGTCAATTATCATCATCCTATCATTGAATCTCACCTATCATAAGATCAATGGACATCTAACCTATCAAAATCATCAATCATCATCAACACAACGACTGACGTGATCACACATCATCAAAATAAAGGAGTCTCAACAAGAAAATCATCAAACTTCACCAATGCGGTAGAATATTCTTTCTATGTGCTAAAAAACCCAATGTGCTAGAACAGAGGTTCTATGCGCCAAATTACTCTATGCACCGAAACATTTCACCGATGCGCCAGAACAAAGTCCCAATGCGCCAAAGTACCTGATGCGCTATTCCATTTAATCAATGTGCTAATCTAATTGCCCTATGATCTAGACTATTCTATGTGCTAAAACAGTTCATGATTGTGCTACTTTGGGTCACCTATGCACTACTTTATCCTATGCGCTAATTCATTTATCCTATGCACTACATTGGTAACCCTATGCGCTAGACTAGTCAATGCACTATAACAGTCTATGTATGTGCTATTTCAGTCTCCTAATGCGCTAAAAAATTTAAAACCGAATTCAAACAAAAAAGGGAGGGAAAAACTTAATGCACAAAATACGAGGCAATTTTTGAGGTACTCACCGGAGGTCCGTACGCTGTTGAGCAGTTGTGTCACCTGACTCACTCGAACCGGTGTGTGTGGTAAGGGATCACCATTCTGCTCCAAGTTTTCTCAATCACTCTCACTCACAAATTTTTCAAATTACAAAATGCACAAATGACCTTTCTAATCAACTTTTTAAACTTTAAAGGTTAATTAAGTGGCATTTTATGGGGTTGTTTTATTTTTTATTTTTCAAAGAGGCCTTAATTAATCAAATTATCAATTGTTGACTTCTACATCATTTTTCGCGAGATAAATTTTTTTCTGATGCACAAAATTTTGAGATCACCATCAAATCATCGAAAAATCATCAAAATTTTCAAAAAATTCCAAAATATCCTAAAAATTCTAAAATTCATTGATTTATCTCCCGAGGGGGCATATATCCGTTAATGTCTAAAAATCAATATCTGGGGCATCGAAAAAAAAAATTCGACATCAGTATCAATTTTTTCTTTGAAGCAACGTGTAAACACATTACTTCAAAGAGGGGCAAAATGTATACACCTAAAATCGGTCAAGATATTTAATTAATTAAATACTAGTTATTTAATTAATATTTCAACTACGTATAAATAAATTATTAATTTATTTATATTGTTCATATTTTCTAATTCTTTAAATATAAAAATCATATTCTTCTAATTTAATTAAATAAAGAAATTTCAAAAGCTTGTTTTATTTAATTAAGTTTCACTAATCCCGGATTAGGAATTCTAGCACATGTCTACAACTTTTTATGCCACCTCACCAAGGTCACATCAAATTAAATAATTATAATTTTTAAATTAGAATTATCTTCAAACACATGGCTTATTCTTCACACACTTCTTCAACCAACTTTCAAGCACATGGCTTATTCCTCACACACTGTGGTCTTCCATCTATTTGGCATGTTTCCTTTGGTCAAGAGATTCCTCCATCCATTTGGCATGTTGTATTTGGTCAAGGGGACACCTTCTTGATTCTCTCCATCTCCATCGTTCATTCCTCTTATTCAAATCTAGACCGTCGATCATTGCCACATCACAAGATGCTTGGAAAAGCCTATAAATACAACCCTTTGCCATTGTATTTTGCATCCACATTTGAGTAGAGTTATCATGCAGGAATATCGTTTGAGCATTGGAGCATTTTGGAGTCTTATAGTTACATTTCATATCATGTTTTGCATCATAGTTAGATCTTAGAATCACACTTTGCTTCATAGTTGCATTTTATGTCATCCTTTGCATCATAGTTGCATTTTAGATTAGCATATTCATAGTTAGCATTTGAGCATATGTAGAATCATCCTAGCTCCATACCATAGTATCTACCTTGAATAATCTAACACCATAATTCATCCATCATAGTATCCATTATCATTTTCATCATATAGTTTCATGTAGGAATTTAATTGGCTTGCATGTTGAATATTATCTCGTTTCTCAAGTTGTCATTTTAACAACCATAGTGCACATAGAAATCTAAGGGCCAAATGGTTTAATAAATCCTTGAGAATAGAGGACAATGAGGCGTTCTTAAAAGATTTGTTTAACTGCAAAATAGAGTAGTTTGTACTTGATTCAAATCTTTGATATAATTCATTTCTTTAAGGTTTGTGTTGATTTACTAACTCTCCCACATTTCACACACACAAAAACTAATCAAAATATTAAAAAAATTACATATTTGGATTCACCACTTCGAGCTCTACAAAAGGGTATTTTTCATTTTTTTAAAGACATCATCCTGACTAAAGAAATACTTAGTTGAAGTTGAACGTTTCAAAAAAATCTAAAAAAAGCTAATTTGGCTACCAACTAGGATGCCACAATGATAGTTTTGATAGAAACCAAAACCATACATATAAAATAAGCCAATTTTAAAGTGACAAAGGGAAAAATTTTAATTTTTTTGGATTCAAGCGAAACATATTCAGTCAAAACTCTGTGTGCCACGTGGTTTCAGCCAAAAAAATTCTAGCCAAAAACATTTCACTTGAAACTATTTAGTTGGTTGAAAGTGTGACATAGCGTTGTGCTTTTACCTAGAGGTGTTGTGAATAATGATATTCCTAGATACTCTTTGGATGGTAAGGGGTCTATGATTTGGGATACACTCAAAAGAGGAGCTAGCTTGATCAAGAAAGGCCTTTTCTACATTTTTCACAAGGATGAGGATGCTCTTTTTGGCTTGATTCTTGGGATGGTCTGCTCAATTCTCAGAACAATTAGTCAGCAGTGAATCAATGGTCAGAATGGTGCCAGGTGTTGGTGCCTCAGTGTTGTGGGTGTCAGTGGTGGGCTCCATCTCAGGTGGTTCTGTCTTGGTATCTGGGATAATCTTATAAAGAGGGGTATTTAGAGACCCTCCATATGTTTTTTATGTGGTAGTAATGAGGAGTCTTCTTCACACCTTTTCTTGTAATGCACCTTCTCCATATCTATCTGACACTTTTGGTAGGCATTGTGGAGACACTCTTATGTGTGTGCTCTTTCCCTTATTGATTTTTGTAGGACTTTGGGGAGGCCCCCTACTCTCTCTCTCCCTCTCCAATTAGCGTGGACTATTGGGTCTTTGTGCATTCTTTAGCAACTTTGGCTGGAGTAGAACCACAAAAAATTTCAGGATAAAAAGTTGGTGGTTGTGCAAGTTTGGAAACAAATTCTTGGTATGCTTCAAGAGAATATTTCAAATAAATGTGAGGCTAGCACTCCTCTGAATGTTGATGAGGTTGTAATTCTTCTATGGTTGGATCTAAATGGTCTCAGCTCTGGGAGGGCTTGTTCCTTAGGGAGGAGGCTTCCCAACTAAAAAATTCAGAGAGAAGGTAGGTGGTTCCTGCCTCTTGTTGGGATTCTAAAAATTAATACAGATGGTTCTTCCAAAGGAAATCTAGGTTATGTTGGTGTGGGTGGTGTGGGGAGAGATAGCTTTGGAACTACTATTTTCTTCTTCTCTAGGTATCAAGGCTTCCATACTAATAATCTCATGTAGGCTTTGGCTATTCTTGTTGCCCTAAAAAAGGCTTGTGATCTTGGATGGAAAAATATTATTTGTGAATTAGATTTATAGATCATGATTAATTTGTTAAATAAGTAGAGTACTGATGGGGAGAATTGGAAATTATCTTCGACTATGCAATAGATTCATCAATTAAGTAGTTCACTTGAGATGGCGTCATTTGTTCATATCCCTAGGGAGTAGAACAATGTGGAAAATTATCTTTCTAAATAGGCTTCAGAGTACAAGGGTGACTAGAAGATTGATGATTGGGAGCATCTTCCCAATGATTGTTTTCATAAATTGAAAATGTTAATTCATGAGGATATGCATGGTCTATAAACAAGTGTCGAATTTCTTCTTTGTGTGGTTTGGTGGTCTTTGGATCTTGTTGGATGGGTATGCCTTCTTGGCTTTGGATACTTGTAATTTTTATTATCTCTGTTCAATAAACTTTTACCATTTTATTAAAAAAAACTTGTATTATTTTTAAAATAAATAATTAATCTTCCTCTTTTTAAAACTAGAAATTATAAAATGAAACTATGAGTTTAATAGAAATAGTAAATATTACACACACCTGGGTTATTCTCTCTACTTTGCACTTGAAGCTCTAAAAATCACAATTACAGTGAGTGGCACAACTTTCCTCAAGAAATTAGCTTGTAACATTAAAGAAAACATGGACTTTGTTTGTGAATTTCCTTTAGAAAACACCAAAAATTAACAATGGTTTCTCTGCTCAAATTAGAGAACAGTTTCTATATCTATTATGTAAACCTGACTTAAATACACAACAAAACAAGCTCCAAACACATGTACTTCTACTTGAGCATGAAGAAACAAATTATTTTAAGCTCGCTAGAAACACACAAACCAACAATACTAGTTATTTTCCCACCAGGGATAACTTTAAGAAACCCCCTGGTAAAAGGTGTAAAAACTTGGCGAATCTTGCATAATTCCCAAAAAAAATTAATTTTATTGGTCATTTTTTCTTTTTTAGGAAAATAATATTAATTCAATTAGTGAGTCTTTTGTAATCACTAGAGGTTTGTAGAAAATCTTAGCAAATTATAATTTTATTGAAACTAATAAAATATTTTCATTAACGATTAAAACCTTTTTTTAAACGAATAAAATATTTTTATTGGCGAATTAAACCTATTTTCAAACCAACAAAATATTTTCGTGATGAATTAAACCTATTTTCAAACCAATAAAATATTTTTGTTGGAAAATTAAACCTATTTTCAAACCAATAAAATATTTTTGTTGGAAAATTAAACCTATTTTCAAACCAATAAAATATTTTTGTTAGCGAATTAAACTTGTACTCAAACCAATAAAATATTTTCATTGGCGAATTGAACTTGTTTTCAAACCAATAAAATAATTTTGTTGGCGAATTAAACTTGTATTCAAACTAATGAAATATTTTCATGGAAAATTAAATTGGTATGTGAATAAAAATTATTTTCATTGATGAATTAAACCTATTTTCAAACCAATAAAATATTTTCATGGTGAATTAAACCTATTTTCAAACCAATAAAATATTTTTGTTGGCAAATTAAACCTATTTTGAAATCAATAAAATATTTTTGTTGGCGAATTAAACTTGTACTCAAACCAATAAAATATTTTCATTGGTGAATTGAACTTGTTTTCAAACCAATAAAATATTTTTGTTAGCGAACTAAATTTGTATTCAAACTAATGAAATATTTTCATGGAAAATTAAACTGGTATGTGAATAAAAATCATATCGTGGGTGGAAAAAATATCAAATGTTATATATCATTCTATTTCGGGATGAATTTTCCACACACCCAAATTCCTACATAAAGTTTCTAGAATGAAGACAAATGTCAACATATTTATAAGTTCTAATTAGAAGTGAACGAAATTTATTGTGACTTGTTAGTGGATATTGATAATGATTAAGGTACAACAAGCCATTTAATTCTCTATCATTTCAATGCTTCGAAGTACTCCACCTAAAGCCAGATGTCAATCCAAATAATATTTTCAATGGCTCACCCATATGTTGACGAAGTGAGAATGCAACAATTGGCAATTTGGCTCACCTTTCAATTAAATTTAATTATTATTTTGATAAAATTAAATTTAAAACATGTAAACCGAGTTAAGGTAACAAGATGAAGATCCTTGATTAGATTATTTAATATCTTTTGTATTAAATGTTTTAACTATCAGCTTGTGCTTCACCATAGTGAGATGAAAAACCATTTTTTTTTATGAATTCATTTGGCATTACTGATGAATTTCATCATAATCTTAATTAAAGCTCTGGTTCAAAAATCGTTATGTAATTTGATACATCAATTTGTCTAACTAGTCCTTGACAATAATTAACCTTCCTAAGAGCAATTACTAGCTAAAGACTTACACAGATTTTTAGGTTATGCAATAGATGAACTATATTTTTTATCAAGATGGTGTTAGGCTTCGAATTTATAGAAGTTGCAGATAGATATCAAGTGAGCATCGATATTTCTTCACGATTTGTGGCTTCTTTACTAGATATTGGAGTTTTGCAGGTTGGTGTGTTGTTCCTAGTGAGTTTGTCTAGTTTGAGAGGATTATTTAGGAGGCCTAGGGGATGTTTTGGTTGTTGTGCACATTGGAGTGGGAATCCCTACACTAAGGGATATTCCATGGTTAGTAAATGAAGGATTTGTTGTAACCTAACATCCTTTAGTGTCTAATTTCTGCAATGTCACTTTAGTGGGACATCGTTAGTTGGTCATCGTGGGATATGATTTTTTGAGGAATGAAGTTTTATCATAATTTTGATAAATGTATGTGAAGAAATTTTTCATAATTTTGATAAATGTGTGTGAAGAAATTTTTCATAATTTTGATAAATATATGTGAATATTGTCTTCTGCTACTAGCATGATTTTGTTACTCAATAACTTTCTTATGTACATTTTGTAAGCACCTTTATACATGCTACATTAATCAAAGATAGAAATTCAAACATGTATATTTATATTATTACATCTTTATTCTATATTATTTTAATGTAACAATTTGATAATTCTTTTATGTTGTTAGAATTAAACTTGTATGTGAATAAAAATCAGTGTGGGTGGCAAAAATATAAAATGTTATACTTATATTACAGGATGAATTTTTTACACACCCAAATTCCTACAAAAAGTCTCTTGAATGAATACAAGAGTCAACATATTTATAAGTTTTGATCAAAAGCAAGAAAAATTTATTATTACTTGTTAGTGGATATTGATAATGCTTAAGGTACAACAAGTCATTTAATTATCTATCTTTTCAATGCTTTGAAGTACTCTACCTAAAGCTAGATGCTAGTGCAAATAACATTTGTAATGGCTCTCACAAGTGTTACTGCCAAGTATTTATGTCTCTTTTTTTATTTTTCAGCTATATATTTCATGGTTGGCCTTTCTTTTTTCTTGCTTATGTTCTAGTTCTTTTTGCATGATTTAGAGCTTCTATTCCTTTTTTGCCTGCTTTAGAGCTTTTGTTATTTTTCCTACTTCTATAATTCTATTATTTTGGCTTGAAATTAGGTCCCAGTTCAAAGTGTTTATCCCTTGTTACTACTGGGAAGTGAGAGATAATTTACCTTTCTTAGGGAAGAAGCTATTTGTGTTTTCTTATATTAATGTGATCAAGTGGAGTTGGTTTTTACAACAGTGGTTGGCAGAGACTAAATTTATAATAATCCTTCAGCTCTCCCATCTGAGGTCACTTCTTTATTTTTTTTAAATCTAATGGATATTCTTTGGTGCGCAGAATTGGTCAAGTTCCTCGTTGGTAGTTTGGTTTATTGGTGGGACCGAGTGGCTTTCTTGATAGGGACAAGCTACTAAATGGTGATAATAGTGTCTCAATTCTATATGTGATGGTCAATGGACTTGTTGGTGACAACTCTTTTGATTTTAGTAGATCTTTGAATGCTTTGCATTCTACTATTGATGAATCATTATATTTTGAGTCATATATTATTGTAATTCAATTTATTTTTTCATAAAGCACGTTGAAGAGGACCCACATGCATGTCCTCTCTTTCTACTACCTTTTGATCTTGCAAGTTCAAGTGAGAGGTGCATAGATTAGTATTTTGTATCAATATAATATTTTGCTTAATTGCTTCAATTTTAATATAAATTTTATTGTGTATTAAATTATTAATCATTTGTAACAACATTTTGTCATGGTGTGGAGGTCATATTTAATGTTTTTTGTGTGTGTGCCTAGTTAGGCCCTAATTTTATGATGTATCTCCGTTCGATGAATGGTCAATGGAATTCTTCAATATGTTCCTATTTTCTTAAGTTGTAATAGAAAATTAAAATTAATGTACACAAATTTTTCATCGTTTAATGAATGTTCGATGGATGGTTGCAGTTGCATTCCATAATGAAATGTGTGAAGTTCTAGAATTGCAAACTCAAACCTCCAAAATAACCCTAGATCTATTAGATTTACAAAGATTGACATTTGACCTTTTATTCATGTGTGTTGTTAAAACCCTAAAAAACCTCACCCTTTTACCCTCACATTATAATCATTCATTACCTTTTTTGGCTACCCTAAGTCATAAACTTATGTCCCCCTTCTTCCATGAGATTCCTTGGCCCCCTTTATTTCCTAGCACTCACTTAAAAATACTTTTTTGCATGTGTTGAAAATAAATCACTTAAGTGAACCCACGCTTAATATAGTTTTTCTTGCTTAGAAAACATTTTTCACTAATCCACAAGGTAAAATTCACTAAGGAAGAGGGAAGCCGCAAAATGGCAGAAAGTATGACATGCGTTTTCTTTTTATTGATTTTCGTAATTCTACAAGATTATTATTCATTGAAGAAAATGTGGTTGTGGAATCATAGATTAATGCTATATATAATTTCATGATGTTCTTAATTTAATGTATCGACGAGAAATCTTTAAAAAATAAGAATAATTTCCTCTTCTAATCTGAAGTGAGAGAAATTTATTGATTTGATAACTTGATATTGAAAATTGCACGACATATTGTACATGATGTCATGAATCTAGTTATCGATTGCAATAAGATTTATAATAGATTTCATATGCTCACTTAAAAATACTTTTTTGCATGTGTTGAAATTAAATCACTTAAGTGAATCTACGCTTAATATAGTTCCCCTCAGTTAGAAAACCTTTTTCACTAATCCACAAGGTAAAATTCACTAAGGAAGAGGGAAGTCACAAAATGGCAGAAAGTATGACACATGTTTTCTTTTCATTGATTTCCACAATTATGCGGGATTATTGTTCATTGAATAAAATGTGGTTGTAAAACCATAGATTAAATCCATATATACTTTCATGATGTTCATAATTTAATGTGTCAATGGGATATATTTAAAAGATAAGAAATAATATCCTCTTTTGATTTGAAGTGAGAAAAATGTATTGATTTTATAACTTGATATTGAAAACTGCATGACGTACTGTACATGATGTCATGAATCTAGTTATCAATCAAAATAAGATTTGTAACAGATTTCACATCACTTTAGTGCTTACTACATGAGGTACTCTCACTCAAGTGACAAGTATAGTCTACATGTAGTGAGTAGCTATACGTCAAAAATAGGGATGGTGAGTTCAATTGAAATCATTCTTAAAATTCCATTAAATGGTTTTACTTTTGATTGCAATGTTCTAAATTCGGATAAGCATTTTTATTTTGTAAGGTTAATAAGGAATAAGACGATGATGTGGTATTATTGGGGATACTCTAAATTCTCTTTCCTCCAATTATGTAGTTTTAGAGTAAAAAAGAGACCAATTTCCTTCAAGTTCAAAATGGGTGGAATAGGAAAGAAGTTGATCTGGTTCACCTAACCCTTGAGCCAAGTTTTGAACTAAGATGAGGAGATTTGATGGAGATAAGTGCTTTCATAGAGAGTTCAACCATATACGTATTTTAATCTTGTTTGCATAAATCTTTCTGTCTCAGTGACAAACCCTGAGAGGTTCAGCGTTTTTGGCTATCCTAGTACTGTGCCCGGTTCACTGCCCCTAGGGTGTGGATTTGCCATGTTTATGTTCATTTAGTAACTACAGTTACGCTGTTTCTAATATTCCTTTATCTGTTTCTAGGATAGTGCCGATGCTGCTGCGCACTTTAGGTCATTGTGTGGCGTATTTATCACGGTGAGCAGAGACTATCCGTTTGAAATCTGGATCAAGCATGATTAATAGCCCATGGATTTGAGATAGTTTGCATCCTTTTACCGGTTCTGGTACCCATCTTCATGGATCGTTGTGTTTTGGTATGGGTGACTTGTCAGACTACTGGAGGCTTGTACTCTAATATTCGTGACCCTGCCTCAGCACCCTCTGCCAGAAGGACAGGAGGTCATGAGAGAGGATCACTTGGCTAAAAATAACATAAGCATCAAATCCAAGTGATAACAAAGGCTCTAAGTTGTTACCAAGAAAAAACCACATGAATGGAAATACCAATGACCAAAAAATTATAATACTACTAACTATCCATACCACCAAAGGTATTAAAAGCGTCAATACAATGGCAATGATGTATCCAACCCATCAAATGCAATCACAGGCTCCTTGTCTAAAATATGTTAATGAAGCATATGCATATCTAGGAACTCACACTACATGGGTAATGCCAAATCTAAAAAGTAGGTTAATGATATTTGCATACTCTCTCACAACTAGTCTTTATACCTCTTCCATGTTCTTTGACACTTGGTAAAAGAAAGAGATTAAAGTCCCTCATGGTGTTGATAAAAAATGAAGTGGAATTGTGAACCCAATCCTAGACCTACACAAAAATAAAGAACAAACACAATATTAGTCACATATGCGGGTTAGAACTAGGATTCCCCATGCAATTCATTTATGATGCCCAAAATATGAAATAGATGAAGAACAAACAAAGAAAAGCTATTAAATCCTATCAAAGCATGCAAACTCTCAATCCCATGGGAGAATTGGTGCCATTTTGATGTGTAAAATGGCCCTTTCCCAATCCCTTGTAAGCTTGATGAAGATTGATCCACTTGATGATGATGAAAAATGTGCTTCCTTGATGAAATGTGCAATAACCTAGCTATGATGATGGAAAAATTCTATGAAAATGGATGAATTTGCTCTAAATATGTAGTAACTTTTCTCTAAGTTGTGGATCCAAAATACAAAGGAAAGCCTCTTATTTATAGATGAGAATGTTGGAGAATGAGGTAAAATGGATGAATGTGAGATCATTCAACATCCAATGGCCAACTGCCACTTGTCAAGATGTGAATGGAGGAAGGATGAGCACATTTTGATGAATGTGTACAATAAATGATATTAGGTGGAATTTCAAATTTATGAAATGACATGTTGGAGGGAGAAAGGAATGAATTAAATGCCACTTGGCTCAATGCACAAAGACATGTTAGAGGAAATGAATGCCTTGTTGGAAGGACAAATCCATTTGGAGGAATATTCCCTTTTTGATGCCATGTTCAAAGTAATTAGAAGATTTATTAAATCAAAAGGTGATTTATTGAGCAAGGGTGGAAAAATCTAGAAATTTGAGGTTAAAGTTAACTTAATCAATATTTGATTAAATTAAAAGGAGATTAATTGATGTGACAATTTAGTTTATAGCTTTTGGATTGATTTAAATCAAGATTTGAAGGAATATGGTTCGTTAATCAAATAAATATTTTGATTTATTCAATTAAGAGGATGATATTAGGATTCATTAAATGAGTTTAATTTATTTAACTTATCAGAAATAACTGGAGTTTAATTAAATAAATGGATTATTTAGTTAAATAAAGGGTGAAGGTTATTAAATGAGTTGATTTATTTAATTGCGAGGGAGATAACCAACAGTGAACTAAATTTGGTTCTTTAATCAAGGAAGAAAGATGATAATTAATCAAATAGTTATTCGATTCAATGATTATACAAAGGGATGATTCAAGGCGTTTCCCATGTCATTTCCCCTCTTTTAAAACCGTACTCATTGTAGTGATTCAAAGAATAAACATGTCTTCATCAAAAGCTAAAAAAAAATCAATTTTCAAAATTGCCCCACTGCTACCCTAGCGAGAAGAAACATGCTAATATACTACCCCCTCGAGAGATTGGACAAATTTTTTGATTTTTGGGTGATCTCACGAAAAGAGAACAAGGTGCCCAACAAGTCCAGAAAGGCTCCAGGAGGCCAAAAATATGCCAAAACACAACAAAACAATGCAAAACGAGCCTCAGTTGGGAAAAAAACATGATCAGGGGTCCAAAACCCTAGTTGGATGGCCAAACAGGGTCAAAAAACCCTAGTTTTTTAGGCTTAAATAGGCCTCAAGGGACCACTTCCAATTCATTTTCACATTCAGCCTTTAGAGATTCTACCAATTTGAGCTCTTACCCCTATGAGAGATGGAACAACGACCACTTCCATGACACGTTTCGGAGTGAGTACAATTGTAGCAGAGGCTTCCCTACGTAGGACCACTGGTATGTCATCTTGACTTGACTTCATTTTTCAATTTTTGTGTGCATTTAATAGCTTAGAAAGTCAACTTAGATCAAGCGGTCTTGTATAGCACCACTGCAAACTTTATTTTGGTGTCACGCAGCATTAAACTGTGTCGCACCCATGGATAGCGATGTGGTATTATGGTTTGGAGTTAGGGTTCAAACTCCAAACTAAACCGCATATGAGAATTGCGTCGCAGCGGGCCAATTAGCAAACTAGGGTTTAGGGGTCAAACAAAGGCGCACCCAAATTGCGCCGCAACAGTGGAGTTTGAGGGTTTAGAGCTTCCAGCAATGTAGTTTAGAACTTCCAAACTATGTCACAATTGCAAATAGCGATGCAGTTGTTGTTTCAATCACAAAAACTCTAAACCAGATCCAGCATACTACGAAACTGTGCTATGACTTTCTGATGGGTGGAGGAGGAGATTCTTCATTCGTGACGAGCACAAATCCTCCATTCTAGGAAATTGGTATGTCTGAGAGCAACTCCGGAGACACCGAATTGATTAGACTTTTGGTACATTACACAGCCATAGCTAGTGAGACCTGCGTAAAGGGATGATCGTTTTAAGCGAGGCGATGGCACAATGAGGACATCATCATTCCACTTTCTGGTAGTGTGTTATTGTGGGAGGATGTTTGGCACATCTTACGATTGTCGATCCACAATGAGAGGGTCATCTATGATGTGGATGTCAGGAGAGACGACTGCTACGATGTGATGGGCCTAGATGGGATCATCATTTTAGAGGGCTAGATTGAGTTGGAGCGCTACAGGCTTATTGTGTCACCATTCTGCCTAGTTGTAGCAACTATCATTTCAAGACTTGTGGCAC
>VDFB02075321.1:175086445-175148856 GCA_007258455.2 Sequoia sempervirens | reverse complement strand
GGAGTTCATATTTTGAGTTATAAAATGTCTTATTTTTAGAGCAACCATCTTGGGGTTTTGAATTCGAAAGGAAGATAGTTCATTTTCCAGCTTACCCGTATGGGGTTGGGGTTTTCAATAGTGATACAAAAGAAATGCATTTTATTCAAAAATATCAAATAATCATATGGTGAAGTTTAAATAGATATAGAAAAATGCAGAAATAAATAATGGGTCGAGCCTAGTTTTTTTTCAAGTAATCGAAATATACAATTTTTCTTCATTCTCCTGCATACCCACATTGGGGTTTGAATGTGAGACACAAATTTCCTCAAAGTACAACTCACCCGAATGAGGGTTTTTAACAGAAAGGAAAAATAATGTTTTTTTCCTCAGAATAGCATATACCAATGTGAGATTTTGTAAAAATACAAAGGATTCATACAATGTCCTCATGGTTGAATTTGAAGGATTCAGGAATAAGTATGATTTCTTCAAAACAATGAATTCCCATGTCTTGTTTTATTTCTAGAAGCTCAAAGGAGCAGGAAAGTCATGTTGGGTTGAGCTCAAAATGCTCATAAAAGCTCTTAACAAGAATTTCATGACCACGGCCTGTTGGCCCATTTGGGGTCGAGTTCAAACTCAATGGCCGATTGAATATATCAATAAGAAAACACAAAAATACAAAGATTAAATGAGTTGCTACTATGGGTCGAACCCAGAAGTGTCTCCATACAGAAAAATGCATTTTGACATGTAAGTATGGTGCAACTTGCACAAATGGCTCGCATATTTTCATCTTGCTCGCGCAAAGAGAGGTTTTGATTAGTTTTCTAAAGGATAGAATATAAAGAGAATGCAAAGAGAGTGCGAGCTTACCCTCATGTGCCTGAAGAGATCTCATGAGCCCTAACTTCCTATAATGCCCAAGTAATGTCTCCTATGGCACCTCATGGAGAATAGAGCATATAAACAGGAAAAAGAAAATATAGTGAATGCATCAGAAAATATCATATAGAGGCCAAGATTTGCCTTCAGAACTAAAAGAAGAAGCCACAAAGTGACAAAGGAGTAGTTACCCTGCATGCAAAACAAGGAAATCGATCCACAGAGAGGCCGAGCTCTCATAGAGTTTTCCAAAAAACTTGAATGGAGGCTCCAAATCTGAGGCTTCCAAAGCATTCACAAGCTGCAAGGTCAGACTTTCATGGTGATGCATTCTCTTCCTAGGCAGAGCCCAATGTCTTTAGAGTGATGATTGCAAATGAAATGATTTTAGGGTTTGACTTGTTTTGTCCCTTGCCCTAATTCAAGTTAGGTCAAACATTATGATTGTCTTTGATATTCATAATACAATGATGGAAAACTCGAACTTAGGAATCCTTTGCTAAATACCAGAATTTGAAGCTTAATATTTTGAGGGGTCAAATTCTAACATGCCTAGGTCCACTTTGTTTAAGTCCTTAGGGCTTGTGATTTTATATTAACATTCACACTTGTGCCTTAGTGAAAATTGGAGATTTGAATATCCTAGTTTTATTGATTTTGTGAGAAATCAATAAGAATTGCAAGATAATCTCACCTATGACTTAGGGTTCTTTTTTAAATTGATTTTAAGAGAGATCAATTAGTAGATATTGATAAGAGAGATTAATATGCCTTGATATTTTTATGGTTTTTTTTTAGAAAAATCAAGATTGTAATGGAGAAATAAGGTGGGTGTTTTTTGCAAAAGATTTAGCAATCTTTAGATGCAAAAATAGGCCAAATTGTAAAATCTGCAAACCTTGTAAAGCAAAAGCATAAAGCAATACTTTATCAGTTGTTTTATGTTTTCTTGCTATTTTTAGCAGATTGTTTTATTTTCTGCCTTTGGTCGGATTTGAGTTTCCTCTTGGAGAGATAAGGTGTTTTTCTGGCTTTTAAAGCAGATTTAGCCTATTTTTAGAAGCTTTTTAGTGTGAGCATGGAAAAAGAGAGTTTTTTCTGCTTTTATGTAGACTTTTGAGACAGATTGATACCTTTTCCTTGAGCTTTTCTTGTGAGCTCGAATTGGGGTTTCAAAAGTATTATATTTTGAAGAAACTTAGTTTTCTTCTCTTCTTCTCAATTTAGATTTCAGTTTCTTGCTCTCAGCATTCTTGAGCTTGTAAACTTAGTTGTACTCAGTTTAGACAAATACACTCTTTCAATTTTAATAAAGCAACAAAATTCTCCTTCTCATTTTTGTCTCATTTTTATAATAGCAATTTGATGTCCTTGTGGTTCAAATCAGAATCCTTTTATGTCTTGTTGTTGTGAGTTGTGTTTTAGAATTGCATAGTTTCAGGTTGTTTGTTGTATTTCGTTTAGGAATCTTCATGCAAATTACTGATGGAAGTATGTGCTAGTGAGATTGTGAGATTTATTGTGATAAGAAAGTTGTTGTGGGTGTCAGTGTCTGAATCTCATAACCTCTAGTGAAATACCAGTTAGATTTATATTTTAATTTCAGTTCATCCTTCTAACTCTTTACCTAAAAATACTTAGAATAGGATCAATCATTCAGAGAACCAATTCACTTTGGAGATTCCTTCTTCATTCAGATTACCCACATCTAAAGAAGGTTTCCATGTTTCATTAGATTACTGAATCTTGTATTCAGTAGGGTGCAAATCTAATTGATAACAATAGTAGCATCTCATTTGTCTTATTTGTTGCACAATGACTTATATTTTTTTCATTTAATAGTCATGTACATTAATTTATATATATTGCAGTAAAATGGTTGTAATAATTATGTAATGTTTATGTTCATTCAACTAGGTAAGTACCAAGTTAAAGATATGAATGTATATATCGAGCCTCTTATCTATGAGTTACTAAAGTTATGGAATGGCGTCACTATGTATGACGTCTCTAGACCAATAGGATAAATACAATTTCAATTCCATGCAATGCTTGTATGGAAAATTCATGATGCCCCAGGGCTAACACATTTTTGTGGTATGCTATAACATTCGACTGCACTTTAACGATATTTAATTTTATGAAGTAGATATCATGCATGTTTTTTAAATAATCATTCATTATATATAATTATAAAATTTAACATATTTTAATCCAATTCATATATGGATATTGCAGTTCTTCAAACAAATGGAAATTGCAATGCCCCACCAGTCCAAAAGATGAAATCTCGTTGTTCAAAAAGTTAGAGTGCAGCGATGAGGGACAAATCTTCTTGCCAAGTGTTCAAGGTGCAGAAATTCAATAAAAAATGGGAGAGCATCTGCCCAAAGAAATCTAACCTCATGGTGCTGGAAGCTGGTATGTAGCTCAATGCTAAGTACATCGATCAAATTGTTTATTTATCATATATGATATGTTTGAAATTTATATTTTTATATTGTGTTGTGTTTACTCATGCTATAATTAACAATAATTGTAGTTAATTTGTTTAACTTGTATGTTTCATGAAGGTCGCCAAGGCATTAATAGCTGGCCTATAGGACTGAAAAGTTATCCCAGACAATTTAGTAGGTTGCCCTACTATGAGAAGCTACAAATTGTGCATTTGTTTGATACAATGCATATCGGAAAGAATATAACAGAAACATTATGGAAAATATTGGATGGAAGGTAATGATGTTAGAAAATTGTCAAAATTCTGTGTGACATTCAAGAAGCCAACTCTATGCAAATGAAAAAATATCATTCAATTAAATAGTGCATGAGACCAAATTAATATAAGTGCCCTTCCTTGGTTATTAACAGAGCAGCAAAGCAATGCTATAAAACAAGTCATACAAAAAATTAATTTCCCATAGGATTTGTTGCGAACATAAACAATATCATAACAAAGAAAGGTGAATTTGGGTTAGGGATGAAAACGCATGATTGGCATACCTTCATTAAGGTAATTATTATGGTATTATATATATATATAAATACATTTGTATATTGCATGTACTTTTTAGTGTATTATGTTTAGTACTTTTGGAAAAATAATAAAAAGATCATTTTATAATTGTTATAGTATGTTCTACCTCTATCTCTCCAAGACAACTTCAACAACAATGTCAAACAAGTTATATATGATCTTGGAAAATACATGAGGTAAGTAGCGATATTTTTTCAATTCGTTGTATAGATCTTATATTTTCCATTTGTTTTACTTGTAATGTAATATATTGTACATTTTTGTTAAATCTCGTTAATATATTTGCGCCTTGAATCACTTGTAGATGGTTTTCATATAAAGAAATCCATAAAGAAGATATAAATTATTGGAAGAGAAAAATTCCTCATCTAATGTGTGAAATGCAAAAGTGTCTACCTTCAACATTTTTCAATGCACAAGAACACTACCTCATACACCAAGTTGAGGAGATTGAATTGTGTGGACTTGTACACACAAGGTCAATGTGGATGGTTGAGGGGCACTTGAAATTTTTGAAGGCTTTGGTTAGAAAGAGAGCACATCCTGAGGGTTCTATGGTGGAGCGATATATGGTATACCAGACCATGGTGTACATTACTGAATATCTTCCTAAGTTTGCTACAAAGATCCATGTAGATCGTATTTCAAATCCCAACTCCATTAACAAATTCGAAGGGGAGTACCTGATGGGGAAAGATAGATTGAGGAAAGTGAGAGGTAATTATAAAATGGTCATGGAGATTAATTAGAATAAATTTTACATTTGGTTTTTATGTATATTGTACTTATTTAATTATTAATCTTCAATATACATCAAATATAAATTAAGGTCGTATACCGTGGTAATTAACTATTTACACGTCATTTGTGAATTTCAATTTTTTTTGATACAGTTGATTGAGAGTGGGATGCACTACATTTGTATGTAGCAAACAATCTTGATTGGATGATAGTATGGATTGAATGATGTCAACAATATGGTCGCGCATTAACATGGGAAGGTGTGGCTTCATTGGCTAAAGAAGCTCATCGTAATGGAGATTCCAATGTTACACCAAGGGAAATTGATTTAGCATATGGTTTAAGAAATAAATAGGTACATATAAATATATTAATCACCCATATATTTAATTATTTTCAATTATATTGATGTATATATATGTTGATTTTTTTTTCTTTGCATACATTCGGCCAAGAATAAATATGTTTATCAACTAACGAAGCAATAATTTTTACATGTTTGACATATTGCAGGTGAAACACCACAAGGCTATGTGGTGCAATGGTCATAAATTTTGAATCAAAAAGTTGGATGACACAAAGAAAACTAGTGATTTTGGGATAACTACAGTCTTTCAGGTGACTAATGTTTCATCTAGAAGCGACATACATCCAAAAGTCTCAGAAAATCGATACTATGGGATTTTGGATGGTATACTTGAGTGCGACCTTAAGTCCTTCAAATTAGTTTTGTTCATCGTCCAATGGTACAAGCTACGATTGAATGAACATGATCCTGAGAGAACTGTTATTGAACATGATAATAGATTTACCATGGTTAATACAAGGTCAATCGAGCGAGCTGGAAATGAGACCTATGTTCTTCCAAGCCAATGTGAGCAGGTATTTTACTCAGAGGTTCCAGGTAAACCGGGCTGGTCATTTGTTGTTAGAAATGATCCAAGAGGAATCTACCGGTAAAGTATAATGTGGTGGAAGAAGAAGAAACCAAAGAACTAGAAGATGATGTAGATGATGATTAGGATCAACAGTTAGTTGATGATGTGCTTGATGAAGATGTCGAAGAAGAGGAACTAGATCATGATGATGTAGGAGTTAATGTTCATGAAGATGATATCCATGTGGATGATGACATTATCAAAACTGATATCAATGACGATGATGATGATACGACCAATCCTTACAATGTCAAATTTGGATCGGATGATACATAAAAAGAGTTGGATGAAGAAGAAGATCAATGACATTGAAATGTATGAGTTATGCGATTATATTATCTATTTGATATTGATTTATTGATAGAATTATATTTGACTTATATGGTTACATAATTATATGGTGAAATAATTGCAAAGTCATTTAGATTTTTTAGACCAATCACCCTTTACAATGTCATTTTTAGGATAATCTCCAATTTGATTACTAGAACACATAAGGTAGGATTTGATTGGCTTATCTTGGAGGAACATTGTGGCTTTGTGTAATGTGAGCAAATTCTGGATGGGATAGTTGCTATTGCTAAGGTGGATCACTCCTTTCTGCGAAGGCCATACACTTATGATTGGGTCAAGTGTTATTTTCTTTAGAAAATTCCTATTGCCTTTTTGATAGGCTATGATTTGATTAGATGGGTTATGAAGCACTTATTTCAAGTAATTTATGTCTATTTTAATTTGTAATTTATTAAATTCAAACACATCCAAAATTATGTCCCTTGCCTTAATTGATTATTACGTTATTTAATTATTAACTTAAATGACACCTCCAATTTAACTATATCTAATTGAATTTATCTAAAGTGTTGAACATTTTTAGATCAAATTTAGTAATTAACTCAAACAACTTTGCCAATTTAACTATATGTATATATAACTTTAAGTTATTTTTATTTTAACTAAAAGTGAAGTTACAACATACAAATTAAATGATATTTGTGATTGTAAAATTTATGATTAAATATATCTCTTAGAATCCTTTTTGTCCCAATTTGAAAATAATTCTATATTATAGAATACATTTAAAAAAAATTAAGATGAAAATAGCAAGGAAAAATCAAACAAATATCTTTATGAAAGAAGTATATTGGCATGAAATTAAATATGATTTGTATTCCAATGTAAAAACTACAAAGAATGGAAACAATTCTTTCAACACATAAACTATTATGTAGTAGTCAATTAAAATGAATTTTTTTACTCTATATTAGTTAGGATACACAACTAAGAAAATGATCTAAATAGTCTAATAATTTGACCATTAGCATATAGCAATTTCTATGGAGTTGTAGATATCTTCCATTTCAAAAACAAAAAACAATATTAGGTAGATAATCAAACATCTTTCATTTCTACAGTGACTTATTTATCCTAGAGGAACCAAGTATATAGTATATAAAGAAAACCAACAAACCCACAACTACCCCTATTTTGAAGGAGTTTAGTTTTCTCCCCTTTCTCTCCCTAATCTTGTCTAATTATTTTAAAGAGACCAAGGATCATAACACAACTTTATTCAACCTGCTAAATAGCTTGGTTAATGAAACTTGACAAAAGCAACAAAGCAATTGCTACATTTGGAATTTCATGCGGAATGAAGAGAGGTGACAATAATCTACTTATAGTTTAATAAAACACTATTTTTAGAAGGCTTAACATTAGAAAGATAAGTGCTACTTTGAGATATTTTACATGAGTTTCCTAGGGCCACCCATTTTTTATAAATTTCCTATAGCACTAAAATGTCCCACTTGTGAAGCATGCATTGAAGATCATAATTCATATATGAAGAGCACATCTTGTTTAAACTATCCATTTTAAAATAGAAACAAAATCATGAATTATTAAAAGCCTTCATGGCGTAAGAAAAGACTCAATCATATCATCATATCCTTATCTACCACCTAGATACTTTGCACCATCCACTCTTATTGACTTGACATATATTTGCATATTTATATTTATCTTATATTTAAGTTGTGAAGAAGTTTATTCAAGAAAACTAAAGAGATTACTATTACGCATAGCATACTATTTGGTATAACCTATAGAGAACAAATATGAAAAAACAAGAAAAGTAAATGTAATTCACAATTAGATATTTCTACCATATATTTATTTATATAGAGTTGTAGATTTGTTTCATGTTAGATATGTTGGCACAACACTGAAAGTAGGTGATACGACTAGGATAGTTGTAACATCAACATTTGGAAAAAATACCTCTATATGTTATACTTTGATGGATGTCCATACCTCAATCAAATCTTCCATATTGAAAGAAACAACAAGGATATTAATGAAGGCTATGGAATTTAGCTTTGTACTTTCCAAATGCATTTACTTAGAGGAAATATTGCATGATATTAGATGTTAGATCATACTCTTTAATCAAAATCCAACTAAAATGGATAAATAATATTACAACACATTAATTTAGTGAAATGTGCATATTATTCTAGAATGTCAAATCTATTTCTAATGTAGCATTATTATTAGATTATTATTTTTAGGCCCTTGATATCTTCTAGGAGGTGTTCAAATAAAGTGTTTTGTAGACATTTTTTGCTTCAAGTTTACATAATAATTCAAATGAAGGAAAATAATTGGACCCAAATTGTATTTTAAATTTGAAATATAAAATTCTCTTTTGAAAGTATAAAAATGAACTAGTCTATTTGGCTCCTATGAATCCTATGCACACAAGAGCGGAGAGCTGGGGCTACGATCCAAAAGGCATAATGACTGCAAGGATCATTTGAAATACCAAGCTGCCCACAAAGCATCCAGCCAACCAAAAATTGAAAAATGGAGGGAGAAAGAGGACGAACAAGTGCAAGTGTCAACAAATCCACTATAATTGTTGCATACTATATTTTGGTCAACTTCCATTAATCTTCAAATCCACTATAAAATCCTTCCAATTTACTAAACAGGGTTGAAATGGTAGTGTGTTTTTTAACATTGAGTGGGTAAGGCTTATTAGGGCAAAAAATTGTGTTTTTTCAACATCTTTCATGTTTTTCTTGCATCCAACACCCGTGTGCATGTAATATCCCCAAATAGGGATAATAGAAAAACAACAATAGTTTCAAAACTAGGGCACAAAAAAATTGAAACTATATTTGCATATAAAAAATTCTACAAATAAACTCAGAATTACAATTAGATTATAATATTGATTTTTGTCCTTAAAGAAATAATTTTCTGGGTAATACTAAGTTTAACCCTAGAAAAAGTACATAAAATTCCTTTGTTTCTGCCCATGAATTACAGAAATGAACACAATGATTTTTCTCATATATTTATGAGATAAAGAAGAATAAAGTATGCAGATTTAGGTACAAAATACCTCAAAAATTATTCTCAAACCCTGGCTATGCTTAGAAAAGACTTCAAACCCTAGTTGACCTTGTCAAAGTAAAAAAACAATCTCACAAGTATCTTTCAATCACAATATTATCTTTGCTTGATAACATCATCCATCAAATCATTCATAGGAAACCATTAATGCATATAGGATCAAATAACTTCAAAGTCATTTTGCAACAATAGCACCTTACCCTTACATAAAGGATTGCAGATACACAACCTTCTACTCCTCAAGGAACAAGAATCTTCCTATCCACTTTTTGATATAAAAATTAGGATTAAGACAATAAGGTCTCCATAACTGTTCACAACTCAACTACTTCCAAATGGCTCCAAAGGCCATCAACCTTACCAACAAATTTGATCATAACCAAGACATACAAGCAATTTCCCAATCAAGGTACATTCCAATTACCCTCCAATGTTCATAAAACAAGATATAAAGAACAACTACTGATTTTTACTATTGCCTTAAACAAGATCACTGGTTCTGATTCCAAGAATAACCAACCCTTTATCCAAAAAAAAATTGATCACACTCCTCACTCAACACTCAATACTTAAAAGGGCTTACCATCATACACAAATCAATCCCCTTTTACTCTGTCAAATGTCCCTATGTTGTCTACACAATCTCTAATGGAGAGACACAACATTAAGAGAAAGCCACAAACTTCATTAGAATGTCAATACATTACCTATTGTCTGATAACAGTGACTCTTTAGAGAACATGAAAGGTATCATAAAATCTATGGTTTGGGATTCAAAAGTTTAATGAGTATCCCAACCATCCACTAACATTCATAACAAGTTTGTATGCATAAGAACCTTCCCTTTTTCTGCAAAACAATTAATGTTGTTGACTGTTATAAAAATCAAGGTTACCAATCAGTGTATATGAAGAGTTCAAACTCATGGTTCCACCAAATCAAAATATAAGAGGGCCCCAATGTCTCCCCTTAACCTCTTACATTCATGGCATTCTTGTTCAAATGATTCACTCATCAATATCCTTCCTTTATCATTGATATAAATCAGAATTATCAATTGCTACCAACACATAACAATCCATGAAAAAGCATACAATTGTTTGCATTCAATGCAACCACCAAGTTGAAATAGGAACATTGAGATAGTAGAACATTTTTTTAACCCTTATAACACAAATACATTCAAATTCAATGATCAAATGTCAAGAAAAACTCACTGATCACGTGACTTTCTTGTTAAACCTTATTGTAATAGTCCTAGGGCATCCACCTTTGTTGACCAAACCTTGATCAAATGCTCTGCAACCTTAGATTATGTTAAAACACATTAGGACACATTGCTAGAGGATATCAAAACTTGAACTCGTAGCTTTGGATTTCAACTCCAAATTGGCCTCCAAACAATAATTGATTGACCTAGCACTAAACTGCATGCTTCAACAATAATATAATTCATTTCCCAATCAAAATAACTTTATTCTAAAAATTGCAGAAGTACCTTAGTTTTGAATCAAACCCTTAACCCCTACAAATTTGTCTCTAATGGAGACTTAAAAAATTTGGCCCAATTGTGAACTCCGTTGCAAATCCACCCTTAGGTTTTCGTCCAACTCTTGTTGATCTACTGAAGGTTTCCGTCCTCAGCTTCACATCATCAAACAAATTCATCACATGAAATTCATAAAGCACACTTACTACAGCTCAAAAGCCTCCTTATAAAGAACTCCAACCTCTCATGAGAATGAATGGAACACTTAGCACTCATTGCATCTAGGTGATGCTCACAGAGGTGAAGCATTGGGCCTTCCTGAGATGTCAATCCCAATACGACTCCAACTCAAGTGCACTTATCCATGGAGTTTCCTCCAAGGTTAAACCCACTTAGCTTGCTATCCCATTTGCAAAACCTATGACAAGCGTTGTGCCTTATGAACCATTCATTACAGAGCCTTTTAGCTCATCAATTAAATAACTTGATTCGAATAACTTTCTTGCAATGAATTCAACAATTTTCTCTTACATCACAAACAACTTCGTATAACTACAAAAAATTATTTTATATGGATCGGGAGAAGGCCTTCTCATTTGTAAGGGGTTAGAAAGGTTAGAAAGTTAGAGTCTGAAGGGAATTCAAGAAAATTTGTGGTTCCCATTGAGGTGTTTCCTACCCAAATGGAAACTACCTCAGAGGGACTATTGTCTTCGAGGAAGGTGGTCCAAAAAATTTCATAGACATGTACAAAAAGTAATAGAAACCTTCCACCAACTAACCCAATCAACCTCCAAGAAACAAGACAATGAATCCTCTAGATGTTCGCAAAACCCAAGGCTTCAAAACACAATGTTTGGAAAACAAAATGCAACTTTTTGCACAAAAATTGTAAAGTTGCTCATAGCAACTTTTGAGCAATTTTGACAACTTTTGCAATTTTCAACCAAATGATCTCCTATCAACCTAGGACTCCTCAAACATGCTAAATATGACATAAAACCATTAATTACATCAATTTCATCACTTTTTTCCACCTTTGGAGGGGTTAACTAGTGTTGACCTATTTAGGAACTAGTTGGCCTAGAGATGACAAAAAATGGCACAATGGCCTTACAACTTTGATCCAATACATGGAATGACCTTATTTACTCATGAAAAGAAGTAAAATGGACTCATCATAGCCTTATTACAAAGATTGGCCCAAAATGGTCATGGTGGCCTCAAAGGGCTCTTGGTGCTCCTGCACCATAGACCCCCCCTAAGAAGATTCTCTTGTCACAAGACAACATAAGATGACATACGTCTTAGCTTTATCAATGCCTTTTGAAATCAAATCAAAGTCCATAAAAAATAACCAGCCAAGCTGAAGGGTGTGGAAAACTAAGTCCATCTTCTGGGAAACCTCTACTAAGTCCATGATCTCTTGTAGATGCTCTTTTTCACCTTATAGTTATGCTCACCCACATCTTGATGGACCATGAAAAACCTCAAGGGATTTTTGGTAATTATCTCTCTCATTCAATGGAGTGCAGGTACCACCAAATAGGTATTTGTCAGATCTGTCTTCCTCGAGTGAGGGAAATTTAGGAAGAGAAGAGGAAAGCAAGACATGTAGTAGGTCTAAAATAGGGAGATCAACTAGAGGTCAAAAGATTAGAAGAAAATTCCGTAAATGCATGAAATTTTTTCTTGCTGAAGGGGGGTCATGTTCTTATGATGATGAGAGCATAGGAGACATTGAGGTTCCCTTGAGGTACAAACATCTACGAAAACAATGGGTACCCAAGGAACTTCCTCCAATAAACACTGATTTTTATGTCAACGAGAGGATATATTGCATAGCACCATCGTCATTACATGGTTTGGGTCTATTTTGCATGGACAAAATAAAGGTCTGTTACGAAAAAGTTACTAAATTGATGGAGTATGTTAGACCCTATTACAATTACAAAGATTGGATGCAACTGGTTCAATATACATGAAGTATTCATAGGTATGCACTATCAACAAATTATATACAACTAAAAGATAAGGATCAAAATAAAGGAGTGGCTATGTATATTGACGGAAGGCCAAAAGCATCAAGGAATATTGTAGGGTTTATAAACAGTACACAACCTGGGTCAACAAATAAGCAACCCAATTGCATATTTGAGGCGCGTGAGGGAAACCGTGTATTCGTATGTGTGATAAAATTAATAACTACAGGGGAAGAGTTGCTAATCGATTACAATTTGAATTGCATAGACACAAACACAATTACTATGGGGGTGGTACGTACTATTTACCATTTTTCCCAACGTCCAATTAATGACTCCAATATACCATTTTATTATTATATTTTTTTTTGTAAGTCTATTGGTTTCATTTCGGTAATGTTTTTTAATATTTAATTTTTGTCACAACAGGGCATTAATTGTAGGGTGAAGGCTCCAACCCAGAGCACAAATCGTGATGCATCTTCAGGTGCTTCTACCCAATAGGTTTACCTCATTGTAATTGTACAAATTAGATACAGGAAAAATGTTTGATTATTATGTTTTTTTCATAAGTTTATTGGGTTAATTTTGATAATGTTTTTAATATTCTTGTTGCAGTTAGATGAATGGGGAAAGGAACTAGCAGTAGAGGAGAGCATCCATAGGGAGGTGCAGTCACTATTATGTGATGATGACATCGCATATTCTGCAATCCCTCTGGATATGATAAGGAAAACCCAAAAAAAATGCAATGAAGAAATCCTTAAGTTGTTATTCATAGTGCCTCAAATAGATGAGATAAGAGAAAGGGTTAAAATATTGACTAAGAGAGCATGAAACTTGCAAGTAAGCTGTCATGAGATCTTTAATTATAACATAAGTTCATTCATGGTTTTATATTTTGTACTCTTTTATGTCATGAACTAAAATATGTGTTGTTTTAACAAGATTTTTTGCATCCTCACGATGCTGCTGGCCATGATCAGGGTATTGCAGGTGTTGTCTGAGGAGTAGGGGTTGGTACAAGTGTCAATCCTAATCTTCCTATGCATACATCACATCATCTGAACCCATCATCCGTGTATATATTGTCAAATGAAATGTCGAAAACACATAGCATGCAGACATCAGGTAGTGCACCCTCTGGCAACGAACACATGCTAGAACATGCGCTAGGACATGTACCTAGGGATGCAGAGGCCACTAGTATTAGTGATATTTTAGCAAAATTTCCTAGATCTTCCCGTATTAATAGTACATGAACATTTCCGGTGATATTTGTGGTGACTGAGGATTTCGTTCCCATAAAGTTAGAGAAGGTCCTAGGTGCTTCAAAATATTTTAATTATTATTATATATAATCCAATTGAAATTTACTTATTGATCACTCTTTTTAGACTAATGACCCCATGATCTTTTTGTAGGAAATGATGTTTTTAATAAACATCTAAATGATATTACATTGGAGATCTTCGGGCCCACCATACGTACACAGTGGAATGCCCAAAATTGAGATTTAAAAGATGAGCTCATTAACCGTTTAGTTGTGATGTTCAATAATAACACATTCAACTGAATCAAGGTCCTTAAGAAAGTTGGTACCTATCTAAAGTATGTGAGGGACCAATATAGGTCACATTTAGAGAAGAACAAAAAGTACGAGCATCCCCCCATGATTCTAGAGAGGGAGTGGAAGGACTTGGTGTTAGATGGAAAAGAGAAGGATGAAAAGAAAAAAGAAAAGACACCACCGGGCCAAGGAAGGTATGTGATACTATCAATAATGTAATTATATACTGATTACTCTTTCTTTTTACATAATCTAACGTATTTCAAACTTTTCATAGGCTTCCCGACACATCGAAAGCAACAAAGGCAAGAGTAGAAAAACACGGGCAACACAAACTTGGCTCTGGTGGTTATATGAAATTAGCTGCACGAATTGTAAGTATCAATAAATGAAATATTGCATCCAAATAATAAATTGCAAACAATTTTGGTTTTATCACACCATAGAAGCAAAATTCATGATCTTATACAAAAATGTAGGGCTTTGAATTCAATAGAGTGCCCACAAAATAGGATCTAAATATTTCCTTCCAGCAAGGCTATGGAGCCGTGGCTGAATGCCTAAGACTCTTGACTGGGCAAACACAAGCTTCCACTATATCCGTTTAAAATTGAATACTTGTGCAATCTATTCAGTATTAATTTCCACCATAAACTAATTATGTGCCTATTGGTTTTAAACAAGAAAGCAATGATAATACTACACATGACAAATTGGAATGCAGCCTGGTGAGGGTGGAGCACAACCTGCAGATGAAGGTCATGGCTGTGTGCATCCCGGTACTGGATGTATTCATGTGCTATACAAAATGCATTATAGATTAATACAATTAAACATCTTTAATTGCAATTGGTGTATTAATTAATGTAACCTTTCATGTTTCAACTTTAGAGCATGTAGAGCCTAATCAACATGTTGAGCATGATCAGGCTAGACAAGATCAGGAACATGATGTAGCCCCATTAGGTAAAGAGGACCACTCTAATGTTCTTGTTATCAACCTGGATTTGCACCCTATAGAATATAAACTCAACAATCCAGTGTAACATGGGAAGACCTCTAAAGTTGTGGGTCACTTATAGGTAGAGGTCAACCTCCGGAGAAGGCTGACTTCCTTTGGTGTCACCTAAACTACTGATTCTGTAAAGGGAAAGGGAGAACGAATGCATAAAAATAAAACTAACACTATGGTGATGCACCGAACTGACAGGAATCATGAAATAAAATAGATGAACATACACTAGAAAAATAATGATAGTTACTTTATTTACTCAAAATGAACTTCATGAACTTATGCATCATTCTTGAAAGGCTTAATCTTCATATACACTTTAAGAAGGAAAGATGAATTTCACAACTTTAAAGTTCGAATGCGGATTGAGAAAACACAGTTCAAAAAATCACATAATCTAGAAGAAAATGAAAGTAGCATGAACACTAACACTGGTTTCGAAGGTAATCTCTATATTTTATATTCAGAATTCTAGATGAGTTACAAAACATACATCAGCTGAGAAAGGATTTGAGAAAAATCACTAACTCTTTAGAATGCATAATTCAAACCCCCTTACAAAGAGGAAAAAATGCCTTATATACAAAATATGTGTTGGCCCTTAGGGCTTACAAAATATCAGCCTTTAGAAAGATCTGCCCCTAGATCTTTTTGAATGAAATTAATGCTGCATTCAAGTGAGTCCCTGCTATCCATGTCGGTGAAGAAATGCTCCAAGAATGACCTCCTTGATCTTTTGCAATGCCCGCATTAACTTCTAGTCTCATGTCTATCTTCAAACCTCTTTGCCGAGTTGCTTTGAATGCTCCTAGGCTCAGAGCAAATCCACGTCGCATTCATCTAGTTAGTCATCTTCACAGGGGTCAAACTGCCATGGCTCTCCCATAGCTTCCTCTGATTGGTTGAACATATGCTTCATGGGGCGCTAGATGATCAAAGGTCATTCAGATTGAATCGCATGTCGGCGAGACACTAACCGTCTCTCCCCGATGCGATTATGTCCTTTAGCGGTTATCGACATAGCTCATGACGATTGGAAAGACCACATAGTGAGTTCAAAAGTTATAATAACATCAACAATGGCTGTCACCCAAACCATCAGCAAGAATTTTCGCTTTTGGGAAGACCTCATGGCGAGCCCTCAGGAGTCATACCGATATCCCTTTCCAACGCTTAGTCATCCGCATTTGGAAAGAGCTCCTTTAGTCGGCAGGAGGTCATACTGATCTTTGTGAGTTATACCGCTGAGCTCCTTCGTCAGCAGGACATCCATGTGTTGGTGAGACCTCTTACCGAAGGAAAAACACTATATCGGGACCCTTCATCCTTCGACAAGACCTCATGTTTTCACCGACCTCACTTTCTTTCGACAAGACCCCTTTGGGTCGGGGAGACATCTTGGCGAAGCCATCTTGCTTTGGCGAGAGCCCATCCTCCTGTGCTTAACGGTCGGTGAGACAATCGGGTCGGTGAGACTTCTCTCTGAGCTCAAAACATTATATCGAAGGGACCCCTTGTTAGCAAGACCATCATCGATTGGCAAGACCTTACACTGAGTGCCAAACATTACATCAAGCCCCTTTTGTTTCAGCGAGACCACCCTCAGTCGGGGAGACATCTCCCCGAAGACATCACCATTCACCGAGACCACACCATGTCGGCAAGACATTTCGCTTTCGGGAAGACCTCGTGCCGAAACTTCTTTATTTGGCGAGAGCCCATCCAGTCGGGAAGACACTGCCTGGTCGGCGAGACCTTCTGCCGAACTCTCATCTTGTTGTCGAGACCTATGTTTGTCGGCTAGACCTCACGTCGAGTTCAACATCTCACCGAGGGATCCATTCTTTCGGCGAGACTTTGTCCATTCGACCAGACTTCATGTCGAGGTCAACTTTCCTATGCCGAACTCACTTCACTTTGGGGAGACTCCGCTTGGTTGCCAAGACACCACAACGAACTTTAAAACCTTCGCCAAGACCTTCGTTTGTTGGTAGGACATCTCCCTGAAGGTAAAAAACTCTCCCCGATGCCGGCCTTGTGAGAAACTTTCGGTGTGACTCCCACCGGTCGAGAAGACTTCACAGCGGGCGGCAAGAGCTCATGGCAAAATCACCCTCCGTTGGTGAGACATCTTGGCGACCCCAAAAACTTTCTGCCAAACTACGATTAATCGTCAAGACCTCTCATCGAGGTCACAATCTTATGCCGAAGGAAAAATCCTTTGGTGAGACCTTTCATCATCTGTCGCCAGGACCACCTTCGTTCATCGAGACATCACAGTGAGGCCCCTTCTCCCCGATGCTAGCTCGGTGAATAACTGTTGGTGTGACTTCTTTCTAGCAGAAAGATACATAAAAACTCCTAGCGACCCGAATGTCCTAGCGACCAGTGTATTCAAACAAATAGAACGCACTGCTAGTTGGCAAGACAATAGGAGGGTCTCGCCGACCTTCTTCTCTGATGGATTTTATGCCGAATCTGACTGAGGCGAGGCTTTCCAATAGACCTCCTTGTGAGGTATCACCAAATAAGGACCTAACCCTTGATGCAAACGTCCCATTTGGCCTTTGAGAACACCTGAAACATAATCTGTCTTGCCTGATTGAGCCCATAGGTGAAAAATTGGGCAACATTTCTGGCGATCTTTACTGGATGTTTTCCTGCTAAACATGGAAACTAGTAGCTTAGGCCTATCCATTGGGCACGAAGTCATTGGGAAAATTGAGGAACGGACTTGGAGCAGCCTTGCATATGGCTATAGCGCATTTGTAACTCAAGAAACAGGTCACTTAGACATTATTGAAAACAAGATACTACATAAGGGAAAACTATCTAACTATGTTGAAACAACACTTAGGGAAAACAAAGATGCATTTGAAATAAAACTAGCCTACCCTACTCTAACCAGCAAAGAAGCTGGTCAAACGAAACCATTCACAGGATGGTTGAAATAGCTGCCTTTTCTCCTCAATATGCAACAACTTACATGCATGATGGCAGCTAAAAGAAGACAATATACTGAGAAATGTTCAACAAGTTGATGCATCATTTCTTGAAAAATATAAAGAGATTCACTACCCTCCTTAAATAGATCACATGTAATGTTACTTAAAAGAGGATAAGTGAGTTGGACATACTCATGTTCATTTGCAAGTGCATCCTTGATGACATTCTTAGTCATACTTTCATGTTTGATAATCTGTGCTTGTTTGGACTCCATGTTGGTTAAATACCTGATAGGGAAGCCTCTAGTAAGGGAAAAGCTTGCACTTTCCTTGTTGATCTTTTGCTCATGAGATGCCATTCTATCATCTTGCCGGCTGGAAAGGTCTAATCTATGTGGCTGAATTGGTGAAAAAATAGAAACCTCCTCAGTATGTTCATGCTTTCCCAAATGAACACTCATTTCTTCAACAGAGAATAGTGAGATGGCTTCCTCCGACACACTCTCAATCAATTCATTAACCTTGGGCTCTTTTATAGACCAGAATGGAAGCTGCTTATAATTCTCATCATTACTGGAAGAATTACATTCTGATTCAGGCTTGTCCTTTTCATCGAAAGAAGACAACAATTCAAGTGGTGATGAAATCTCAAGTTCTTCTATACAATGGAATGGAAGCTCCTCCAACCAGTTATGATTTTTCAAATCAGGTTCATGAGGTTTTTCCTAATGTTTCATCACTTCTTCAATCTTGTGAACCTACTGTTCCAACTTACCATGAGTGACAACTTCTGATTCTTTTGATTCTTTTCCATCCAATGTTGAACAAAACTGTTCAATAATACATGTGGACAATTCTTCAAAAAGCTCAACATTGGCTCCCTCATCCAGAACACGCTCAAGAACATCAAAATTCTCACCTTGGAGGATAGAATTAGGTTCAATTCCAGGCTTTTCTTCCTGAATTAAGCCTCCATATTCTTGTTGATTATCATCTATCAACAACTCTCCAATGTCTTCCTGTTGTTCAATAATTTGCTGTTGTTGATTTCTATATTCCTCCATAGCTAGATGTAACAGATTTGGAGTTCTAATCTCCTCCATGGTGAATGAGCCTGAGTTAGTTTGATCAAGGGTCTGTTCCTCTTTAGCTGCAACATTCTGCTCTTTGAAACTCCCCTCAATTTTCCTCTTTTGAAACTCCTCCATTAGTTGGTGCTGATAATCTGAGTAAGCTTGAGTATTCTGTGCCTGAGTAGAGAGTAGCTTCATTTGTTCTTCTTTAGCATCTATTTCCTGTTCAAGGCCTTCCTCCAACTGGATTCTTTTTTCCACTCTCTCTTGATCATAAAAGTAGACTTGTTCAACCACTTCTTGCTGCTGTATAATGGTACCTTGCTGCACCTTGATATCAACCAACATCCTAGAGAGGCATGCAAGCACCTCACTAATATGATTAATCTTCATATTGTGAAGACCTTGACTTAGACCCCACAACATATGGTCAATCTGTTGGAGCAGGTCCAATATGCTCTGGTATGGATGTCTTTGAGGCTGATTAGATAAATAATCATAATGGTTAACCTCAGAAACCTCCTCTTGGGGTTGATTTTGATCAAGTATTGATTGAGACATAGGCTGAGCCGGAGTGGGAGGGTGGGAAACATGATGAAAATGTTGATTAGTTGTTACTGCAAGGGGAATTGGGCTGAAACCAGCACTGTGGTCGGGTGAATGTGACTGATAAGGTGTAGGAGCAACATTCTCATCATATGGAGGGCAATAGTAAGCACTTTCATGAATATTGGACATATTTTTATTCAAAGAGCTGGAAAATCATAACTAACAAATTCTTTTGAGACATACCAACACTTATGCCTGTGAAATCAAAAGATTTGAGCTTGGAGTCGCCAGGTGTTGTTTGAACTGCCTCCAAAGGTTGACTGATACTGAGGTAGACACCAAATCCCTCAGTATGCTGAATTTCTTATTGATGCACTGACTTTTCTGCTACTTCCCAAACTCAGAATCGCCATGATATGCTAATATCATTAGTCTGAAGACTCAAAACTTACTGGCTACATATCAAAAACTAGCAGTAATATATACTCCTTAAACTGTTCTGATTTGAACAGTCCCACCGGGTGTGCCAAAAACTATTATCAACCTAGATTTGCGCCCTACAGAATATAAAATCAACAATCCATTGTAACATGGGAAGACCTCTAAAGCTATGGGTCACTTATAGGCAGAGTTCAACCTCCGAAGAAGGCTAACTTCCTTTGGTGTCACCTAAACTACTGATTCTGTAAAGGGAAAGGGAGAACAAATGCATAAAAATAAAACTAACACTATAGTGATGCACCAAACTGACAGGAATCATGAAATAAAATAGATGAACACACAATAGAAAACTAATGATAGTTACTTTATTTACTCAACATGAACTTCATGAACTTATGCATCATTCTTGAAAGGCTTAATCTACATATACACTTTAAGAAGGAAAGATGAATTTCACAACTTTAAAGTTCGAATGCAGATTGAGAAAACACAGTTCAATAAATCACATAATCTAGAAGAAAATGAAAGTAGCATGAACACTAACAATGGTTTCGAAGGTAATCTCTGTATTTTATATTTAGAATTCCAGATGAGTTACAAAACATACATCAACTGAGAAAGGATTTGAGAAAAATCACTAACTCTTTAGAATGCATAATCCAAACCCCCTTACAAAGAGGCAAAAATTCCTTATATACAAAAGATGTGTTGGCCCCTAGGGCTTACAAAATATCAGCCTTCAAAAAGATCTGCCCATAGATCTTTTTGAATGAAATTAATGCTGCATTCAAGTGAGTCCCTGCTGTCCATGTTAGTGAAGAAATTCTCCAGGAATGACCTCCTTGATCTTTTGCAATGCCCGCATTAAATTTTGGTCTCATGTCTATCTTTGAACCTCCTTGCTGAGCTACTTTGAATGCTCCTGGGCTCAGAGCAAATCCACGTCGCATTTGTCTAGTTAGTCATCTTCACAGGGGTGAAACTGCCATGGCTCTACTGTAGCTTCCTTCGATTGGTTGAACAGATGCTTCATGGGGCGCCAGATGGTCAAAGGTCATTTAGATTGAATCGCATGTCGGTGAGACACTAACTGTGTCTCCCTGATGCGATTATTCCCTTCAACAGTTATCGACATAGCTCATGATGATCGGCAAGACCACATAGCGAGTTCAAAAGTTATAACAACATCCACAGTGGCTGTCACCTAGACCATCGACAAGAATTTTCACTTTCGGGAAGACCTCATGGCGAGCCCTCAGGAGTCATACCGATATCCCTTTCCAATGCTTAGTCATCCGCATTTGGAAAGAGCTCCTTCAGTCGGAAGGAGGTCATACCGATCTTTGTGAGTTATACAACTGAGCTCCTCCATCGGCAGGACATGCATGTGTTGGTGAGACCTCTTATCAAAGGCAAAACACTATATCGGGACCCTTCATCCTTTGGTAGGACCTCATGTTTTCACTGAGCTCACTTTCTTTTGGCAAGACCCCATCGGGTCGGCGAGACATCTTGGTGAAGCCATCTTGCTTTGGCGAGAGCCCATCCTCCTATGCTTAACAGTCGGTGAGACAATCGGGTCGGTGAGACTTCTCTCTGAGCTCAAAACATTATACCGAAGGGACCCCCAGTCAGCAAGACCATCAATAGTCGGCAAGACCTTACACCGAGTGCCAAACATTACATCGAGCCCCTTTTGTTTCATCGAGACCACCCTTCGTTGGGTAGACATCTCCTCAAAGACATCACCATTCACCAAGACCACACCATGTCGGCAAGACATTTCGCTTTCAGGAAGACCTCGTGCCGAAACTTCTTGATTCGGCAAGAGCCCATCCAGTCGGGAAGACACTGCCTGGTCGGCGAGACCTTCTGCTGAACTCTCATCTTGTTGCCGAGACCTATGTTTGTCAGCCAGACCTCATGCCAAGTTCAACATCTCGCTGAGGGCTCCATTCTTTCAGCGGGACTTTGTCCGTTCGGCCAAACTTCATGTCGAGGTCAACTTTCCTATGCCGAACTCACTTCACTTTGGGGAGACTCAGCTTGGTCGCCAAGACACCATGGCGAACTTTAAAACCTTCACCGAGACCTTCGTTTGTCGGTAGGACATCTCCCTGAAGGTAAACAACTCTCCCCGATGCCGGCCTTGTGAGAAAATTTTGGCGTGACTCCCACTGGTCGGGAAGACTTCATAGCAGGCGGCAAGAGCTCATGGTGAAAGCACCCTCTGTCGGCGAGACATCTTGGCGACCCCAAAAACTTTCAGCCAGACTGCGATTAATCATCGAGACCTCTCATTGAGGTCACAATCTTATGCCAAAGGCAAAATCCTTCGGTGAGACCTTTCATCATCTGTCACCAGGACCACCTTCATTCGCCGAGACATCACAACAAGGCCCCTTCTCCTCGATGCTAGCCCGGTGAATAACTATCGGTGTGACTTCTTTCTAGCGGAGAGATACATAAAAACTCCTGGTGAACCGAATGTCGTGGCGACCGGTGTATTCAAACAAATAGAATGCACTACTAGTCAGCAAGACAATAGGAGGGTCTTGCTGACCTTCTTCTCTGATGGATTTTATGCCGAATCTGACTGAGGCGAGGCTTTCCAATAGACCTCCTTGTGAGGTAGCACCAGATAAGGACCTAACCCTTGATGCAAACGTTCCATTTGGCCTTTGAGAACACTTGAAACATAATTTGTCCTACCTGATTGAGCCCATAGGTGAAAAATTGGGCAACAGTTCTTTTGAACATATTTAATTGCAATTGGTTTATTAATTAATTTAACCTTTCGTGTTTCAACTCCAGAGGATTTAGAGGGTGTTCAACATGTTGAGCATGAGCCTAGAAGACAAGATCAAGAACATGATGTGACCCCATCAGGTAAAGAGCACCACTCTAATTTTCTTTTAATTAATGAAATACTTGTAACAATAATAATAAAACATATCAATTTAACATTTCTTTGTTATTGCAGTAGACCCCCCTTGCAGCGGCCTCCACATTGTGAGTACACGAATAGGCATACATTAAGATCATGAGTAGAGGGAAGAACAAATCAAGGGGGGGGGAAATAATTTAGAAAATGATACTCCACTTCTTCTTTATTTAGTTGCAAAAAAGAAACAAAAAAAAAAGTGATTGTAATCATATTATGACAACCATATTTTTGATAATATGTTAATGAATGTTAAAAACTGATATTTTTGACAACCATATTTTTGATAATATGTAAAAACTGAAAGAATGAATGTTATATGTTAATGAATGAATGTTATATGTTATTAATGGATGAATGAATTAATGTTATATGTTATTAATGGATGAATGAATGAATGTTATATGTTATTAATGGATGAATGAATGATTAATGTTATATGATTGGGTATGGGGAATTGAGAGTGATGTGAGCAGGGTGGAGGGGCCAAATGAGCTTCCACCTTCATGTGGTTGGCCCTGTTAAGTAGAGAATATTAAATTATTCTCGAAACAAAGAGAAGCTCAATAAGGTAATACACTTTTCAATATTTCATTATGCTGCACTTTTAAGCTTATGCAATTTTCATTAGTTCTCTTTGCTTCAATATGTTACCCTTTGTACTTATTTTACTTTTTAACACATCTCATATGTTACCTTGGATGACAAATTTTGCAAGGGGAAGCTATCCGTAGATGGATCCTGCGTCAGATAGATTCCTTTGAGAAATTGCGTAAGTTCAGTACTTATCTTGGTTGCATATTGGTTGAATCTTACTAATTCTTGTAAAGGTATGACTTGGAAGGAAAAAAATCAATGAAAATGCTGATTGCAACTTGAAAAGGATTGGAAGGACAAGGCTCCAATAAAAAAACTCACCTATTTCCCTGGTACGCACAATGTCTCATTTGGAAATTCAAGGATTAACACACATAAAGGACCAATTTGTGTTACATCCATGGATTCAAGGCTTGAGAAAAGGAACAACATATTCTCAAAGGAACAATACTCATGATTACTTGGGAACTTACTATAAAAAATAAGACTTACAACCTCTTGTATGCTCACTATCTTTGATCACTCCCAACATGGATTACAATAGGACTCAAAACACATTCATGGATGCCACTATGTACTTACAAAAATAGTTGCATGGCCCTTTACAAGTAATGAAGAACTTTACATTGAAAAGCATCAAATTCTAAGGGATCATTGTAAAAGAAATCAGTTTTACAAGATTGCAAGGTCACTGTCCTTATGATCATTAAAATTTGTCAAGACTCCATGTTACTCACAAAAGATTCACATAATATTTTTTTTTATGATTTCATCAAGGGGCCTTGATTATGTCGTGTTGCTGCTCTATTCAGAAACCCTCAATATATTTATTTTTTCTAGTAACCATCACTGCAATAGTGTATGCCATATTGTTACTAAACCATTGTCCATTGAACTAGATACATGAATAATATGCATGCATGGATTGAACATTTGTTGTATTGATTGAATTTTCCTGCCAAAAGAGGGAATTTGGCTGTTCCTTTTGGTTGAAGCTTAATTATTGCATGGCTTGCCAATGTTGATGCATTGACCTTTTTTGTAGTAGTGAATGTAGTCTTTTACAATCATACACCTCAAGAGTAGTTTCCTATTCAATGAATCGTCAAGGTAGAGATCACTAAGAGATTCTAGAGAATAGATAAAAATTTCTATTAGCAAGGCTAGAGTCGTGGCTGCATTGGGCTTTTGTTGATTCTTCTATTTCATCTTCTTGACTCTAATTGCCCCTTTCTGGATTTCCATCTTAGGCCTTTTCACACTCATGTAATTAAGCAAGTTAAATGAAATCATGAAGACAACAAGACAATTATCACCTTTTTTCTACATCAATTTCAAATAATTAATAGCAGTTGCATAGAGGAACATAAAGGGTGACCTTATTCTATACACAACCTATACACTTAATATGTAAGACTACAAACAACAATCTAGCTTTGCCAATAATTGAGTACATACACCCCTTAAGTAGAATACCCTATCTCCTATTTTCCATAGCAGTGTGCAATAGCTTAGTGAATTGCTATATGAAGGAAAAAAAAATGGTACAAAATCAATTGTAAATATTTTAATTGCACACATGTTTGCAAATTTGGTTTTATTAAACTTTGGAGTAACTTTTATTAAATTTTGGACGTGATTCTAATTTTGAATTGACTTGTTTTGAGATTTGGAGATACTGATGCCTTATCAATTTGTATGCTCATTTCACAAGGAATAAGTTCCATCCTACCTACAACTATGATAACAATTGATTCTTCTAAATTTCAAATTTTTTGTATTGAAGTTTTTTTCTTTGATGCAGTGTTAACAAATGCAAACACATGTTAGTAGAGATTGTTGTCAAAGCAGTTCTTGCTATTGCATATTTGGAAAGAAAGGATGTTAACTTGGATTTGATTAAATTTGAAGGAAAAGTTGGTGGAAGGTTGGACGATACAGAGCTGGTTGAAGGCATTGTTATTGACAAAGATATGATTCATCCACAAATTCCTAAAAGAATTGAGAATGCAAATATAGTTATCTTGGCATGTCCTTTTGAGCCACCAAAGCCAAAGAAAAAGCATAAGGTTGACATTGATACAGTTGAGAAGTTTGAAGCTTTACGGGGGCAAGAAAGACAATACTTTGATGATATGGTTCAAAGGTGTAAGGTAATCAAGATCTGTCTTCTTACTTTAGAATCGTATCTATTGGTTTTTTAGTGTTGAATTTTCTTTATAATTTATTAAATAGTTTATGAACCATGCTATTCCTATTTTGATAATATAATTGTCTATAGTTGAAGTCTTTTGGAGTTCACTTCTACCATAGTTTTTTCACTTTGTGAGATTAGATTGCTAGCTGATATCAATGAGATGTCACTTCTGACAATTCTTTAGAAAAAACACACTTTAGAGAAAATAAAAATGAGAGTAGAGTTGAAATGTTTTTAACATGATGTAAAGGTGATTTTAATACATGTAAATGAAAAGAATCAATCAATGAAGGTTGACCACGATTCATCGATTTTGTTTTAAAATGTAATTTTTGCAATTAATTGTGTGGTTTTTCCCATTAATCGTGTTTTTTTAGTGATTAATCTTTGCATTTTTTGTGATTAATTATGTGTTTTTGGCAATTAAGTGTTGTGTTATTGATGATTTCTACTTATTTGGTTGAAAGTATTTGGAATTCTTCTCTGTCTTGGTAATTTGTACATGCTACTGCAATAAAATCTTCTATAAAGTGTGCAAATTTGAAATATGTTCTTTATCGAGGATTACCATAAAGGAATAACTTGTAGATGCATTAATCAACAATAACAATAAAATCAAGAAATCATATAGACTTGATTTACTTGGAGAAATCCTTACGAAAACTCCATTGGAGAAAGAGGACAAGTATGTATAAATTTTTGATGTACATGAGACAATGTCAACACACCAACACTTTGTGCTTTGACAAAACTATAGTAGCAACCATGTAACTATAAAAAATTGTCTATAAATCATTCACTATTTTAGTCTCCCAATTCATTTATCTTGAAGTTTTAGTCTTCATTACCCCTATCTTATTATTGGAATTTGATACATCTTTCATAGAGAGAGATTTAGAAATCATCAGATGCTATGTAGAAATTTTTACAACAAATTGATAATGTAGTTGCATATCAATTGTTGACAACATCAGAGCTATCCATTCTGGATATATTTTATTTTATATATGCTTCAGTATCATTCTTTTCTATGGCAGCTGCGTCAAAATTGACAGTGGTAAACTCAGGTCACAATAATCCCCCAAAATTGGTGAGATATATTCCTTAGAATTATCATTGACTTGTATATCTATTTGATGTGAATGCCTTGCAAATTTTTTTTTGCCAACTCTCTGTTACCAGTGGGTATACTATTTGTTGCATGTTTACATCTGTAGTTGTGGTTTACACTCATGGTTATGATAAGATAATGACAAGATTATGGTCTATTATTGGTGCTCAATTTGCTCATCACGGGCTTCAAAGGAATAGATTTGTGACAACAATCATGGTTCTTTAAAATGAACATATCCACAAGGCTCCAATCAACAAACTCACCCACACCAATAATAAAATTCGTTCAAATGTATGTAATAGCATACATTTGAACAAATATATATATTTTTAAAAACTACAGGGTTTCGTCGCTAAACCGACGAACCACTAAAAATTTCGACGAAGTTGTGGTACCTACGATGATATTTTTGTCATAATGGCATGCTCCACATCATCGAAATTGCGATGAATGTCTAGTGTTTTTCTGATGCTTTCAAAGAGGCATTTCACATTGTGTTGTGGTTATTTTTCGTCGCTACATGGACAAAGTTTGCATCAATTTTCTAATGAACACCGGTTCCATTTTCCATGGCGATGACCAATGATGTTGGGTCTTGGTTTTGACATATAAAGTTGGTCATGAAAGCAACGAAAATCTAGCGAAAAAATTTATATGGGTGTTTCGTCAGTTTTTCGACAATAGTTTGTCGATATGTCAACAAACATTCATCAAAATTTGGAGTCAAATATAGTAATGGCTCCTCTAGTTCGATACATCATCGAGGGGATCTAGAGATATGATAACAAAAATCAAACTATAACAATTGAACATTCATGTTTAACATGATAAACCCATGATTCATAAGCAACATCATCCATTTGAAGTTTGCTTTTGGTTTGATTGATTTGGATTTTTGATTTTGATGGTTGATGTGTTTCTGATGGTGGTTGATGTTCAATGTTGAGTTGCACTATGATCATTGTTTTGGGTTGTGTTGTACTACTGCTTTTTGTTTGTTGATTCAAACTCATAGTTTATTGCCCCCAATGAGTTCAATATTTTACCCCTAGTCTAGGGTGAGACACGACTGCAATGCCAAGACATGTACAGGAAGCTTTATGATGATAGGCAGATGGATGGCGAAAGTGAATGGCCAACATGCTCAAATAGATAGTAAAGCTAACCTATCACAAATAGCACTTATTACCAAGTTTTCACTACTTGTTTTTATTGCATTTTTTTAGATTTTATGATTTTTCACTTTTTTTTTGTATTTTTGTATTTTTAATTTTATTTTATTTTTTTGATTTTTTTTTTGTTACCAAGATTCCTATTTGCCAGGTTTTCATTAAGGCAACCATTTTTTCAAGACATTTTCTGATGTTTTTGGTATTTTTCCAAGACTTTTTTCGATGCACTAGATGATTTAGGTGTAGAATTTCTTGAGATGTAGGCTACTAAGGGGTTCATCAAACAAATCCCCTTCTGGTGTGGACAACTGACATGCTCCTAATCTAAAGAATGAGATAATGGAAAAGGGACCTAGCTAGTTTGGTTCAAATTTCCCCTTTTTCTCTCGATCCTGTTGATTACGGGGATTCTCTTTCAAGACTAAGTCACCAACCTGAAATGTTCTAGGTTTCACTCTATGATTGTAGCTTCTGGAGATCCTCTGTTGATATGCTTGCAAGTGATCCACTACATGTTGACGATGTTCATCCAAGAGTTCCAATTCCTATAACCTAGACATTCTATAATCCTCATCTGAAATGATCCCTTTTAATGACACCCAGAGTGATGGTAGCTCAACCTCAATAGGTAGAATGGATTCTAAACCATAGACTAGAGTATAGGGTGTAGCTCCTATCGGGGTACAAATGCTAGTTCGATAAGCCCACAAAGCAGGGTTCAGTTGAACATGCTAGTCACGTCCAACATCATTGATAATTTTCTTCAAGATTTTTAGTATAGTTTAGTTTGAGGCCTCTGCTTGGTCGTTTCCTTGAGGATAATATGGTGTAGAAAACTGATGCTGGATGTGAAACCTCTCACAAAGTTTATCAATGTCCTGATTTTTTAAAGGTCTGTCATTGTCAATGATAATGGATTGAGGGATGCCATACCAACAGATGATGTAATTCAGGATAAAGGACAAGATTTGTTTTCCTGTGATGGTGGTTAGAGGGACAACTTTGATCGACTTCATGAAATACTCAGTGGCTGTGATAATGAACTTGTGTCCATTTGATGAAGATGGATGAATCTTCCCCACGAGGTCCAATCCCCACTGACAAAAGGGCCATGTTGATGCAAAGGGTTGAAGTTCTTGCATTGGTGCGTGGATGAGATTGCCATGAATCTGACACTTTTGGAATTTCTTGACGAATTGAAAAGAATCCCTCTCCATAGTCGGCCAGTAATATCCCAAATGGAGGAGTTTCTTGGCGAAGGTTAAACCACTCGAATGAGTTCCAAAAACACCTTCATGAACTTCCTGTAAATCCATTTTAGACTTGTCATGTTCCAGACATCGGAGGAGAGTTCCGTCAAGACCTCTTCGATAAAGGACATTTGTGATAAGGGTATGTTGAGTAGCTTGATGAATGAAGTTTCATTTTTGATTGCAGGATAGGTCAGGAGGGAGGGTATTGTCTTTTAGGTACGTATAGATTTTCCTATAGAGGGAAGTGTCAGCCTCAGTTAGATGGTTGATAACTTGGGATTCAAGGTTGTCATAGGATGGGTTGAACATTTGTTCCACCATGAACTCGTCATGGGCTTGTTTCTCCAGAATCTGCAAGAGAGAAGCAATGGTCGCCATGGCATCATCAACTTTGTTGTCGCTTCTAGGAATTTGCTCAAATCTTATTTCCACAAAGTAATTTTTGAAGTCATCAACCATTCTTTTATAGGGCATCAAATTTTCGTCCTTTGTTTGATAATCATTGTTTACCTAATTAATAACTAGTTGTGAATCCCCATAGACATGTAACTCTGTAATCTTCCACTCAACTACTACTTTGATTCCAATGATCAAGGCTTCGTATTCGGTTGTGTTGTTGGTGCAAGGAAACATTAGTATGTAGGACTTGGGAATGGTATGTCCTTGTGGTGAGATAAACAAAATTTCGTCACCTGATCCATGTTGTGTATAAGAGCCATCAAAGTACAAGACCCATTGTTGTGTTGACATCGTTAGGACATCAACATTTGGAAATTCAATGTTCATTGGATGATTGTCTTGTAATGGTGCTTCAACTAACTAATTTGTGATTGCTTGTCCTTTGATTTCCTTCCTATCAACATATTGGATGTCAAATTCACTCAACATCATGACCCACTTAGCTATTCTTCCAGTTAGATTAGCTTTGCTAAGAAGGTATTTCAGTGGATCTATCTTGGCTATCAATTTGATGGTATGGGCGAGCATATAGTTTTGCAATTGTTGGATAGCGAACACTAGTACTAGACAAGCCTTTTCAATGAAGGTGTAATTGATCTCATAGCCATTTAAGGTTCTACTGATATAATAGATTGCCCTTTCTTTTCCTATTGAATCCTCCTATGCTAGCAAGGCTCCCAATGATATCTCAGTTGTTGCTATGTACAATAAAAGTGGCTTCCCTTATGCTGGTGGTATTAAGACAGGTGGACTCATCAGATATTTTTTTAATTGGTTGAAGGCTCCTTCACATTTCTCATCCCATCAGAAAGATGCATTCTTATGTAGCAAGTGAGTGAAAGGATGGGTTTTTTTTGCTAGTTGTGAGATAAATCTTTGGATTGATTGGAATCTCCCTTGTAGAGATCGTAGCTGACTTATGTTTTTGGGTGGTGGCATCTCCATGATGGCTTTAACCTTTGTAGGATCTACCTCAATGTCATTTTCTAAAACTATATATCCCAAGAGTTTGGCTGAAGTCACCCCAAACACTCATTTCTTTGGGTTCAGTCGTATATTGAACTTTTCAAGTCTGGTGAAGATTTTATGTAGGATCTCTAGGTGTCCTTTGGTGTATTATTTGGCTAACATATCATCCACATAATCTTCCATGAAGGTTTGCATCATATCATGAAAGATTGTTGTCATACCATGCTGATAAGTTGCTCTTGCATTCTTCAACCCAAATGGCATGACATTCCAACAAAAGGTTCCCCATAGACATGTGAAGGTTGTCTTATCTTGATCCTCAGGTGCAATTTTGATTTTTTTATAGCCGAAAAAACTATCCATGAGTGACAACATGCCATGCCCTACTATTAGGTCAAAAATGATGTCAATGTTGGGTAGGGAAAAATCATCTATTGGGAAATCCTTGTTGAGATCCCTGAAATCTATGCAAATTCTGATGCTTTTTTCTGGTTTGAAACATGCACAATATTTGATATCCATTTGGCATAGTCAATTGGTCTAATGAATCTTGCATCTAATAACTTCTTTAGTTCTGCTTTCACCAATATGGCAATATGCAGATGCATTTTCCTTACCTTCTGCTTGATTGGTTTTATTCCCGCTGGTAGTGATAAGTGATGCATGATGAGTTTTGGATCAATCTATGGAATGTCGGTATATGACAAAGCAAAATTGATTTGTCTTTCTGTAAAGAATTTGATGAAGTTCAGTTTTTCTTGATTTGTCAAGGATTCTGCTAGATGGATAGTCTTTACTATTTCTTCATTGTCTTTATTGATAGACTGAGTGGGTTCAACCAATACTTTATATCATTCCTAAAAGTTCTCGGGGAGTGTGTCAAATCTTCCATCCTTTAGCACCTCAAAGAGGTTTTTTCCGTTGGATACACTCTTTATTTTTAATTTTTCTGGATATGATACTGCCATTGAATGGTTTTCACCATTAGATCTATTTCCTATATTATTCATTTTGCAGCTGGAAAATTTGACACTCTCCTGGTTGAAAGATTTGTTACAATGTTCAATGGTGGAATTGATTTTGAGATTGGAAGAACAAAGGAAGTTAACAATGGCCTTGTCATTTGAAAATATGGGGATATCAGATGGCTCAGTTTGATCCCAATCTATGAGTTTGAGATGTACTAAGGGTAAAGAGTCATTGGATTGGCTAAATTCAAATGTAGTAAGGGTCCCGATGGTAATGTCTTCACATTTTCCAATAGAGAAAACAATGTCTATAAGGTAACTCTTTGAATTTCTGTTTTGCTCCGAGTTTGATCATCTTCGCTGGAGTCATCAATATGTTGTGATCCTATTTCGAGTGGTCTATAACTTGAAATTTGAACCTCCTCACATATAGGTGTATAGTTTTGTACCACATCAATTTCATTATCATGAAAAGACTCTTTAGATAGTGAATCCCACTCATATTCATTTGAATCAGTTTCATGATCATCACTAGCTTGTAGTTTTAGGATTCTTTCAACAACTTGTTGTCTAGTTTCTTCTCTGGATTCTTCTCTATACCCCAATCCTATTTTATCCTTGGCTTGCATTACAATAGGTTGTATTGGTTCTATGATTCCTTCTTTCCTTTTACCAATAAGACCTTTTCCCTTGTATCCCATCTTTTCCAAGATTGTCTTTCCTTTTCGATACTACTCTGTTTGCACACTTGAGGTGGATGCTTGTAATAATTCTTCGTATTTGTATAACCAGTTTAAAACCTCTTTGTTGTATGACTCATCCACTAATGTGCCTACTCTCACAAAGGTGACATCAAAGAGTGTGGTGGGTTGTGATGATTGTTGTCTAGATGTTGATGGCTACCCATATGACTTTGGAGAAGATGAAAGTTGTGATAAACATAAGGATTTCTCAAATGAGTATTCCCCCATGCCCTTGTATTTCAATTGGATCTTGGCAACTTTTTTTGATAAGGATTCGAGTTGACTTTCCTAATTTTTTGGAGTAAGATTTGATGTATTTTCTTTACTTGAGAGATTGGCATTACCGATATCTGTTCAGGGTCAAAACAACACAACAACATTAAACATAATATTACTATTCTATTTCTTTTGAAAGAGAAAGATAACACATGGTGATCTAACTCCCAAGGTCCTGGTAATTGGTTCTCAATTATTCTGATATCACTCAGTGTTTGATATAATTGTAATATTCAAGGGGCCTTTGCTGGTAACAAGGAACAAGACTGCATAGCATCAATTAGTCTACGTTTGGGGGGGGGGTTTAAATAAAAGAAAAAGATGAATCATAACTTCAAATCAAAGAAACATGAGTAAAATTCTTACATATCCATACATGCATATCAATAATGAGTGTTTATCCCACCTAACCACAACTATAGAAAGATGCAATCCATAGGATAAACTATGATATTGCATACATCCATAATGCTAATTCAAATACCATCAACATTCACTAAATTTTCTTCAAACAAATCACTCACTCATCATCTAAAAAATAGATCAAATGAATACAATAACAACTTCATCCACATATAATCCAATGATATAATCTTAAATATCCAATTCCTTCTATTGACTTTCATCAAATAAGAAACAATTAAGCACAACAAAAATCACTGGCATATGGATTGATCATGTACCATTAACCTTATCAAAATAGATCCAAACTTTAAAACCATAACATAAAGATGTATAAAAAACTGTAAAATAACCAAGTTTTACTGAAATATTAGTGTATCTCTCCTAAAACATAGAAATCCTAGATCTAATCTCTATTTTTCTATCATCAGGTGGCTGATCTTTCTTCAATTAGCCAACCTTTATAAATTAGAACCTAATAATACATATAGGGTGCCACATGCACAAGTTTCTCAATTATCAATCAAGATCCACAATTAATGGAACTGGAACTGAACATAGAAGTGGACTCATGAACTCTTGTTCCAAGGCTAATTACTCTGTTGTGCCAACAAGAAATCTGATATTCCAAGAAGAAAGTGAAACTGACAGATCAAACTCAGAGTTGAGCTTATGTCAAAACCCACAAAAAGAGGAGAAAAGCAGATATTTGAGTATGGTGAAAAGAATCAGTTCACTTTTACACTGAATGCTCAAGGATGTACTCGTCATAACTGGAGAACACTTGTTGAAGAGTACCCGAATTTGGCCCATCTAACTGATCACCTTCAAATTTGATCCTTTCAAATTCTGCAGAAACCAATATTTGCATCTCCTTTAACTTGATTAACTCCTTTCTAGCAGTTCTTACCTCCTCCGTGATATCCATAAACTGATCTAATAATAGATCCTCCCCATCATCTCCATTTTGCATAATTTCCTCAAACCTACCGCTCCATCTCTCCCTTAGTTTATCCAAAGATAGGCCTTCTTTGTTTGAGGAATCTAGGTTAATTAAAATGGCCACAATTGCCTCTAATTCAACCATCTGTTGATTTAAATCCTTGCTCATTTCTTAGACTTCTTCTTGATGCCCATGAATAGCCCTAGACTTATACCTTATGATGCTCACAATTTTTTCCACAAAATCTACATTACCATGCTCAATAATTGAATATTCCAACAATGTGGACTTGGGCACTTTGCTAATATCTTCAAGCCTTTTAACACATTCCTCGTATTCATCGTCCTATTTATCTAGATCCTTGGCCTGCTGATCTAGATCCTCTACCAATTCAAGAGAAGCCTTATGAATCTTAGAACCCTCAACAAGAACATCATCAACCTCCTGGTTGAGCTTATCCAACCATTTATCCATCATTCCTACCTTGCTTTTCATTTGAACTAAATCATCTACTTCCTTCTTTGTTAATAAAATTGGGGATTTAGGAAGAGCGGCTTGTTGGGAAATGGGACTTGAAACATCCTTCAAAAACCTATGAAGCTGATCCAACTGAGCCTTAAGCTCATCCTTCCTTTGTTTATCTTTGATCATCCAGGATTTAGTTGAAGAGGCCACAATATCAATCAAACTCGTTTGCTGGTTTCTTGTAGCTTTCCCAAATTTACCGTCCCCAACTGATAATCAGTGATTTGCATATCATCATGACTCTTCTCCATTATAGGTATGGCACATTCAGAAACAATCTCTCTACCATCAGTGAGCCTAGTAGAGTGAAGAACCTGAGCCTTCTTTTTAGGTTTCTCTTTTCCAATTTCTTTCATCATTTCCTCCCAATTCAATGGTTGTGGTTGAACAAATTGTTTTCTTTCCAAGTCCAGTTTCGACCAAGTAGGAGCAATAGGAGTAGTGGCTGCTTGGGCTGAAGAATAAGCAATAGTAGTGTAAGACAAAGGTTGTAACAATATAAGCCCCGACTAAGAATCAACTTCCTGCAATTTTGTTGATCACTTTGTTCCTTTTCCTGTGCTAACCTTTTTGCTTCCTCTTTATCCTTTTTCTCTTGCAGCCTTTTAGCCTCCAGCTCCTACTTTAAACATTCCTCTTCCTCTTTATTTTTCTCTAATATTTGATCCTGCTGCTTCTTCAGCTCTTCAACATAGTCCCATGCCTCCTTGGGCTTCTTTTCATATTCAGCAATCTCAGCAGCCTCTCTTTCCCTTTTCAAACATTCTTGCTCTTCCTTTTTCCTATAAGCCTCTTCTTGTGCCTTGAGCTTAGCTTCAATAGCTTATTTTTCTCTTCTTTGCTGAGCCTTTTCCTCTTCAAGGTTATGAATCTTCTGCTGCACCATCAACTTATCTCTCTCTTCTTGTATTTTGAGCTCTTGCTCCTTTTGTTGTTGTTGTTGAGCTAATTCATCAGCCTCGACCTTATCTTCCAACTCCTTCTGCTTGACTACCAATTCAGATTGTGCCTTAGCCTCCTCCTCTTATTTCTTAGTTGATGCCTCAAATTTTTCCTTAGCACCAACTTCTCTCTTTACATCTTCAAAGAGTTTCCATTGATCTTCTTCAGTCAATATGTGTTCAGTCCCTGCATCATCTGTCATATCAAAAGATGTTAATACATGATGCTCTTTATCAGATGGAGTCTTTTCTAAATCTGTTTCTATATTATGTATCTCAATTTCATCCTCCATTCACTTTAAGACCTCTGCTTCATCATGGAGGGCTCCCTTTGGTGATTCTTGACCTAATTCTTGTGCATCAGAGGGATGAGTAGATACCTCCCCTACAACAGATGTAGAAGCCACCACCTCCGCAATTGTTTCATCTTCCTGCACCTCTGGAAGGTCTTTAGGAACCACCTCCTCTTGTGTATTAGAAGGAATAAAATCTAAGGGTTCCTTAGGTGCCATCCTTCTCTTTTCCCTTTTATATCCTTGGGTGGTACCTGCAACTTTCCTCTTCTTAGATGATTGAGGCTCGACCCAATTAGTCCTCAAACTCACCCATTGAATACTCCTATCCAACACTGGTCTTGCAATCTTCTTTATGTCAATTGTCTCCTCAACATTCCAATATATTGGATCAAGATCCTTAGTACCAATCTTGTCTGCATCATACCCGGGATCCAAAACAATCCCATCATTAGAAAATGTTTCTGGAATGTCTTCTTTTATCCCAAACTCAACCATAAGTGGGATAGGTATCCTTTCATAATTAATTTTCCTAAGGTCATATTCATCTTGCAAGTCTTTCCAAAAATCCTCCAACAAATTAAAATGCTTCTCAAAGACATTGGGAAGCAAAGCCCTCAACTTGTGCTTGGGGTCATAGTACTTCCTTGCAGTGTACAAGCCCAAATTTAAATAAACTAATTCCTCACAAACGACCTTAGCTGCTTGAATGTGTGGACAACTAAAGAATCCCAACTTCATTGGAAACTTATGGCAACCAGTCTTGTGTTTGTTTCCAAACTGGAAATTAATAGCCAAGGTTTGATAAATAAACTCCATTAGAATGATCCTATCACCACAACATCTAGGTAAAAAATGAGGGTGACCATCAAAGCCTGCTAACCTTAAATAGGTGAATGTGGGGTATTGGATAAACCAATGGCCTCACTCATTCACAAAAGCCATTGCCTCCCTGCTAAGCCTATATCCCGCATCACCATTAAGTTTGTTAATAATGACATAAAGAAAGGCATCATTAACCCTTCTATAATGTTCCTCTGATGCCTACAAGGTGAGCTAATTATAATATTCCCACACTCTCTTCTGTCCTTGGGCTTCCCCCAATATACCCACTATTTGAAGTCCAGGAAAAATCCCCACTCAGGCAACTGCATAAACTACATAGGAGGTCATAAAGAAACGCTTGGTTTCTCTCACTTTTATCATTTGATTGTGAATATTGTATGATACTATCATTGACCAGTCAAATTGTTGTCTCCCATCCAAAATAGTTTGGATAAAAGGAAACATCCATTCCTTAAACAATGAAGCATCCCTTTTTCCAAACACCCTTGAAAGGAACATGATTATATCTGCAATCTCTTTACTAAAGTCTGCCCTCTTAGGTTGGTCTGGAATCTTGTTCAAAGACTTCTTCTCCACCCTCATCCAAGTATTATTCATGTGAAATCTATTCCTCTCCTTATTATCACTGTAAAGCTTCAAAGCCTTTGCCTCATTTAATTGCCTAGGATTCTTGGGATTAGGTATATTAAACAAGAATTTGATCATTGGAGGCGTGAAGTCAATAATGACATTACCCTTTACATCCACACACTTCCTAGTAGCAGGGTTATATGCTCCAACTGCTGCAATAATCAACTCCAGACATTGGACAGATAGGGGGAAGAGTGCAACATGTGCCAGTCTTGATTGAACAATCCTTTTTTTCCTTCCTGTGACCTATTCCTCAGTGAATATCTCCTCATGCAATTCTTCATAGTTAAAAGGGCCCAAATTGGTGTCAGTAATATCATCCCAGTTGGAATCAATTTTGCTAGTTGTGAGGGTAACTTCCCTATGCTTACATCTCAAGGTATACGAAAGTTGTTCCACCTTGATCTTCTTCGGTCTAACTCCTTTCCATGAAGTTTTACCTGGTTGGCTTCTTTGAGAGGCCTCATTTGATGCTCCCGACATTTCTTGATTCCTGCAACAACTTCCTATATTAGATGAACAAAAAATCTAGGTTAGTCAATCATATAATCCATCTTCCATCCTCCTAAGATAATATTTACTTAGTCAAAATATACCTTTATCAGAGGTGGAACCGTAGAAGTATTACACATAAAAGATATTTCTTATCATGTGGTAGGGCCGATATCAGAATTGGATAAGAACCAAAATAGGGTCGGAAGTGGGACCAGAACGAGAACCAGACCAGAAATAGTTGTTAGTTCCCAAATTCAACTTCCACTCTGGATCCGGTTTCGCTTAAGGACAAGGTATAAAGACACATCATAATGAATGGGAGCGAAATAATTCCAGCAAACAAAAAGTATTTCAAACAAGGTACAGTCATATGAACTTTAAACCCTAGGTCACATGGGCTTAAAGAAAACTAGGAATAACATAGTTTAATTCTCCAACAGATCCTCTGTACAAAAGGTCATTTAAACCCTAGAAAAGGTCATTTTTCAAAGGTTGTCGAGCAAAAACCCTAGTTTGCTCGACACACTATTTCTGAAAACTAGGGCATAATGAGAATCCAACATGGACAACATAGAATCAACTTGGGAAGACCAAAAATAGGATTTCAAGACGAACTTCATCACTCCAATAAGGAAACAACTCAAAAATTGAAACCCTAGTCAAAACAAGAGCATGAAAAAATGGACTTGTCATGAAAATGACAGCAGAACAAACAACAAAAAAAATGACAAACGAAAAACAAACCCAAAACAGAACGGGATAGAAAAGAAAGGACCAAACAAAAGAACAAGAAAAGAAAAACCAAACACAACCAAGCCAAAAAATTCACAGAACAAAACCCTCCTACAAATACGCCAAAAAAACACATTCGAAAGAACAAACGGGAGACGGAAAAGCAAAGAAACCTACCTCAAAACGCTCCATAGGACTGACCAGAATTTAGCCAAGATTCGCTCCGCAATTCACCTTCGCAATCAAATCAATCCTTTCGGGACTTTCCTGGCTGTGGTTTGCTTAGATAATTCGAATAATAATGATAATGAGGCAGTTTAAATATGATTAAACCTTCAAATATTAATTTGCGCATGCAAACAGGCTACATTTAATGCCCTAAATGTAGTAGTTCGGGGATGGAGCCAATGACATGAACAGATAGTCAAGTCAAGTCCATGAGACATCAAAAAGGTAAGGTGGACGTAGATCTAGGTCGGAGACAAGATAAAGAAACCCACACAAAGTTCCTTACTTAATTTCCAACCCTGGATCTGGCCTTGACAAAAGGACAATGACCAAAAACATGACACAAGAGGACGGGGGTGGAGACAAAACCAAAAATGGAACTTCACAAAGTTTGAAGTTTGATTCTAGGTCTAGATCTAGTCCCGAACAAAAAGAAAAGAACAACACACACAAGCACAAGGGAAGCAAGACTGCAGAGAACACCGGAACCAGCCCAAACAACAAAGAAAACGAGGAAGAAAACGAGCGGAGACGGAGTTAGAACGGGGAAACAATATGGAAACTTAAAATTTCATACTTTTGTTCCAATCCCGATTCCGCTTCTGCGTGAGAAAACAAACAAAACAAAAGGAAATGACCAACAAACAAGAGGACAGACCAACCCAAGTGTTCGTTGAAAACAACCAAAAGAACAAAGGAGAAACAAAAGAGAAGATAGAGTCAGAGTCAGAACAATATCCAAACTAGAAACCTTGAAAGAGTTCCATGTTTAGATTTGGTTCCAGACCCGCCTCTGACAGAGCAAAAGATAGATTTAGGAGCAAAACAAACAACTCCTAAGACCCAACCAAACAACCAAAGGCAAACAAAAAAAAAAGGGGGACCCATTTTGTTCCAAAATAAAATGGGATGGTTATGCAAGGCATAACAATATCCTTATCCTTTGACTGGTCCCTTTTCTCCACCCACTTTGACAAGGCATTTAGTTGTTTCCCATCATTAGATGAACCCTGAGTTGGAGCTTCCCTATTGTGTGGTACAAAAGCATCTTGGGTTGTCTTGAGGGTGTTACAATATTGGGGGTTGTTTGAGTTAGTTGCAATAGTGATTTCCTACCCATTGAACGAGAACTTCAAACATTGGTGATATGTGGATGGCACTGCTTGCATGCCATGAATCCAAGGCCTTCCCAAGAGTATGTTGTGTGTTAACTCTTTGTCTAACACTTGGCATACTATATCTTTGACAACTGGTCCCACTTGAATTGGTAGCACTATCAACCCTTGTGAAGATCTTTCCTCGTCATCATATGCTTTTATTATGATTTTCCTTCTAGGATCAATAGCATTTTCTGAATAGCCCAATGCACGAACAAGTTTCAAATTACAAATATTCAGGCCAGCTCCACCATCTATTAGAACATGTTTAATGCGATGCTTGTGTATTAAGACCTCAATGTGGAGGGCAGCGTTGTGCGGATGGTTGATAGATATATTGCTGTGTTCGTTAAAGGATAAGTAGTGTGGTGCAGTCAACTATCCCACCATAGTCTAAAATTGGAAAAATTCTAGATTGTTTGGTACCGTGGTGGTGACTAGAGCTTGTTCCAAGATTTCCTTGTGAGCAGGTGAAATATTGAGAAGTTCTAATATGGATATTTGTGCAGGTATTTTCTACAACTGATCAACTATGTTATATTGGGTTGCAGGGATAGCAATAGTTGCTTTGGATGTGGAAGGGGTAGCTCGTTTCAATGTTACCTTGGCTTGTCCTCATGTGATTGCATTGATGGGTGTGTTGTCTTGTTTCTCTCTGATTTTGATAACATTGATTTGACATGAGGTAGTGTCGACATCATGGTGATGATTTTCAATTGCAATGATGTTTTGTTCATGTTCAATGGTGTTGTTTGTTGGGTTATCATTTGCAATAAGGTCATATTTTTCATGGGTTTGATAATCAACCACTTCGATGTGCAAAATGGTGGTGTCATAGACAAAGTTTATGCTTTTTCCTTTGGTATTTGAAGAAGAAGATTCCCCTTTTTTGAAGTTGGGTAGAGGGTTCTTGAACGCTCCATGATCATTGTTGGTTTGGGGTCCTACAAATATCATTTTTTTATCAATTAAATATTGTATCAAGTGCTTCAATTGCATGCAATTGTTAGCTTTATGTCCTTTGTTGTGATGAAATTCACAAAAATGAACATCGTTCCACCATGGAGGCTTAACTTGTGGTTCCCAATTTCTTGCCTCTGGTAACGTTATAAATTTAGCTTTGAGAAGTTCCTTCATTGCTGATTTTGATGATTGTCCCAAAGGGGTGAACCTCCTTCGATTTGAGGATGTTTGATACGATGGTGTTCTAGATCCAACATTACTTTGATTGTTGCTTTGGGTGACATTTTGGTTGTTGTTTTGGTTGTTGGGTGGGTTTTTGTTCTGATTAGTTTTGGTGGTAGTGGCAGTTAAGTTGAATATATGTTTTGCATTTTGGTTTTCAATTGCACCATCGTTGGTTCCCAAATTCTTGTTTCGTTGCCAAAACTTTGGTTTGTCACCACTATTGTAATTGTTGGAGGATTTTGATGAGTTGTTTTCGTTGTATATTTTGATGAATCCTCTCTTGACCAAAGCCTTTTCAATTTTAATCCCATTTTCAATTAATTTTTCAAAGGTTGGGGGACATTGCAATTCCAATCTATAACTCATCTCGTCATTGAGGTTGTCAATAAAGATTTCTATCTTTTCCTTTTTGGGTACAAGACAATAATATCGTGCAAATAACCTTCTCCTTTTTTGCAAGAATACAAGGAACAATTGACCCTTCTTTTGTTTCAAGTTACAAAGATCTTTCATGGTAATATCATGTTGAATATTGTAAGAATATTGGGTGATGAACTTGTTGACCAATTCTTCAAAGGTGTTAATTGGTGGGGTGAGTTTGGAGAACCATTCAAGCAATTGTCCACCTAGACTTCCTAGGAATAATCTCATTAAGTACGTTTCCTCATATGAAAATTCAAGACTCATGGTTCTAAATTCCCTCACATGGTCTATTGGATTGGTTTTGCCATTGTATTTGTTGTATTTTAGGAATTCACAATGTTTTGGAAGGGGAATCATGTGGATACTTTGATCAAATGGATATGGAAAAATGTCTTGGATCAATTATTGTTTTGAGGTTCCTCTTTGCATATCAAGAATTTTTTGTTGAAGGTTCTTCATTTGATGAGTTAGGGAAACCACTTGTTCGGTTTCTTTTTCAAGTTGTTTTGGAGGTTCTTTCAATTGATTCACATCAAAGTATTAGGGTAATTTGACACCTTGTTTAGCTAGCATAAGGAGGTCCTTTTCCCCATTTCTTTCAAAAATATTTTCTAAGAATTTGTGGAAGTTGGGGTCTTGTTCAACATGTTGGATATCTTCCTTAATTATTTCTTCCCCTTTAGTGTTGTTGAGTCCATGGAAAGGATTCTCTTTAGCCTCTGCCATGGTGTTTTGCATTTCACTTTTTTGAGTTTCGGTGTTTTTAGTCTCAATGATTGGAGTTTCAATGGTTGGAGTTCCAAGGTTTGGCTCTTTAATGTTTTGATTTTCAAGTCCTTTTTCCTTGAGTTTTTGTTTTTGTAACCTTGTTTAAATGGGCATACAAGTGTTATAGTTTCGACTAAACTTTGATCTAAGTTTGGAAGAGTACCAAGGATTACAACTAAGTCAAATAGAATCAAAAATTCTAATGAGACTAAGTTTGATTTGACTATCTAGCTTTGTTTCATGATGAGAGGATGATAAATCCCGATGATGAAACTAGGCTTAATAATCAAAGGTGTGATAAGTTTGATGGTTTTGGCACTTTGAGATGTTAGATCTTGGTATAGGTTGGAGAATTCCACTTGTAGAGGTAAATTTTAACAAGATTAGACTCTAAGGTACCCAAGGAATGATTTTGGACTTGACAGGATTCTAAAATTTTGGTTCAAACTGTGAAACAGAGGACAAGTTTAACTCTCAGGTTTTTGCATTTAATGGATGCGCTAAAACAGAGCCTAGATGGGCTAAAATATTTGATAGATGTGCTAGAACAGAGGACAGATGCACCAAAAATTTTCACAGATGCGCTATAAGATTGCTTGAATGCGCTAAAACAAAGGATCAATGTGCCAAAATACTACACAGATGCGCTATAACAAAGGGTAAATGCACTGGAAAAATGCACAGATGCGCTATAAGATTGATTGTATGCGTTGGAATAGAGGACATATGCGCTATAACAGAAATTGGATGCACTGAAAAAATACATAGATGTGCTATAAGATGCAACAAATGTACTGAACTAGAAAAATGACGCAGTTTGTTGGAAATTTGTTTGATTTTTTGGATTTTCCAGTTAGAGACTTGGTTGTTTCAATGAATATTTTTTTGAATCAAGGTTTTCACTTTCAACATGTGATTTTTTTGTTTGAAATTGGTTCAAAAACACATTGGTAAAGACACATCAAGCATGTACGACTTAGGCTATGTAGGGCTATATTTGTTGAATTCCTACTTGAATTTTACTCCAGTTGTGCTTACTTATAGCGAATGATTAGATGCTTGACCCCACTGGCTCCCCTCCATGGCACTCACTTCTACGGGGCAGCCAAGCATCAATACCCATGAATCTCCCATGGCATATTTCTCATCTCTACTAAAAGTCAGAAGAATGTGGGATGGCTTCAGAACAACCGTTCTTGCACTAACAAATAGATTAAGGATTTTGGCCTTGCTACAACAAAGGGTTATAGTATATGAATTCCGTTCATGGGGGATCATCCATGTGGCAAGAGACCATTGCTTCCCTTCTTTTCAGAACAATTCTCATGATACTTGAACTTTCCCCAAGTACCCACATTTATATCCTGATTGGAAGTCGCTTGGCTTTAGCGTGTTACCGGTTGGGTCATTCCCTTGAATGATTACTTTTTCCCACAAGGGAGGCCCTCTAAGGATAAAACAAAAGTGAATGGGTTTGGATTTTTGGTCATCCAATTAAGGGGAGAGCATATGCCTACCATTCATCAAGCACGGAAGACATGGTGTTCTTTATCCTTTCTAATTAAGCTAGATGCCCATCTTAAGTAAAAGAAAGCATTTAAATAGCTCCAACCCCTACATAAATCATCAGTAGTTTGATAAATTTGTCTTTGACCAATGTATTAAAGTACCTGCAAGCAGAAAACACAAATCAGTTCTCAAATTTTGTGATTTTAACCCAATGCGCTAAAACAATCATTGTATGTGCTAAAACATCAATGCGCTACAAGAACTACACAATGTGCTAAAACAACTACTCTATGTGCTAAAACAACTATTCAATGCACTAAAACAAAAATTGAATGCGCTAAAAGATTCGATGGATGCACTAAAAGAAGTATCAGATGTGCCAAAACAAATACCGATTGCACTAGAAGATTCCATAGATGCATCGAAACAGAAGTCGTATGTGCCAAAATATTTATCGTATGCGCCAAAAAAACTCACGATTGCGCTAAAACGCCACGTCCAACCTGTTGACATAAATTTTTCCAGAAAATTGTTAGAAATGGGATTGTGGCCCCACGATGGGCGCCATTTTGTGTGTGTGTGGAATGTGGGAGAGTTAGTAAATCAACACAAACCTTAATGAAACGAATTATATCAAAGATTTGAATCAAGTACAAACTACTCTATTTTGTAGTTAAACAAATCTTTTAAAAATGTCTCATTGTCCTCTATTTTCAAGGATTTATTAAACCATTTGGCCCTCAGATTTCTATGTGCACTATGGTTGTTAAAATGACAAGTTGAGAAACAAGATAATATTCAACATGCAAGCCAATTAAATTCCTACATGAAACTATATGATGAAAATGATAATGGATACTATGATGGATGGATGATGGTGTTAGATTATTCGAGGTAGATAATATGGTATGGAGCTAGGATAATTCTACATATGCTCAAATGCTAACTATGAATATGCTAATCTAAAATGCAACTATGATGCAAAGGATGACATAAAATGCAACTATGAAGCAAAGTGTGATTCTAAGATCTAACTATGATGCAAAACATGATATGAAATGTAACTATAAGACTCCAAAATGCTCCAATGCTCAAACGATATTTTTGCATGATAACTCTACTCAAATGTGGATGCAAAATACAATGGCAAAGGGTTGTATTTATAGGCTTTTCCAAGCATCTTGTGATGTGGCAACGATTGATAGTCTAGATTCAAATAAGAGGAATGAACAGTGGAGATGGAGAGAATCAAGAAGGTGTCCCCTTGACCAAAGACAACATGCCAAATGGATAGAGGAATCTCTTGACCAAAGGCAACATGCCAAATAGATGGAAGACCAAAGTGTGTGAGGAATAAGCCATGTGCTTGAAAGTTGGTTGAAGAAGTGTGTGAAGAATAAACCATGTGTTTGAAGATAATTCTAATTTAAAAATTAGAATTATTTAATTTGATGTGACCTTGGTGAGGTGGTATAAAAATTTGTAGACATGTGCTTGAATTCCTAATCCGGGATTAGTGAAACTTAATTAAATAAAACAAGCTTATGAAATTTGTTTACTTAATTAAATTAGAAGAATATGATTTTTAGATTTGAAAAATTAGAAAATATGAACAATATAAATAAATTGAGAATTTATTTATACGTAGTTGAAATATTAATTAAATGACTAATATTTAATTAATTAAATATCTTGACTGATTTTAGGTGTATATAGTTTTAATATATTTTATTTTTAAAATAATGCAAGTAGGTTATTAAATTTAAAAAAGAGGTTGATTAGACATTACAAAAAAAAATAGTAAAACATATTAATTTTTTTTGAAAAATATATGGTGCACTAGAGGAGAGAGTCCTCTTTAAAAGAGTATAATTTATTTTTTGAAAATGATAAAAAAATAGACAATAGTTGACGTCCAATGGAAACTGTCAAATTTTGAAAAGTTTGACTTTAAAATATTATTATGAGAAAAATATACATCAAAATTTCAAATTTTTTTCCATGCACTAGATATTGAAGTCACCTATTTGGACAAAAAAATTAGGGGAAAATGAAGCTTTTTTCTATTTGTTTCTTGATGTGAAGTGAACGTCACTTTTTCCTGAAATTTTTAGCATTCCAAAATCTACTCTTAAATTGATAAAAAAAAAATCAAACTTTTTAAAAAAAAATATGAAAAAATTACAGTATTAAACTTTATCAATATTTCTACCTTTTATTAGTTTACATCATTTTAAAATTCAAAATATAAAGACCCCTTTTATGTGGTCAATGTTCAGAATTTTTTTTGTTGGTGGTCATTTTTTTATAAATTGTGACACAAGTTTGTGCTTTTACCGCTCTCATATATTTGGCCTTGAGGATTTTGGCCAAACATTGATCTTGATTAGTACACCAAATTCAGTAGAGCTTGGCTGCCAAAGCTTGGCCAATAATACCTTCCTGTCGAAAACCCAAACCACCCTGTTGAATAGGCCTACAAATTGAGTCCCACTTAACCAAACTCCACTTCAAGAATAATATAAGTTTGAATAGAGAAATATTATTCTAATTTTCCAAGTTGGAAACTCAGATTTAGATAATTTTTCTTTCACTCTGATATGGATAACAAAGTTGAAAGATAATTCTTTGTTGTATTATTTAGAAATATTTATTTCATTTTCTTTGAAAGACAATAATTCCAATTTATGATATAAATATTTATATTTATATGTGTATATTCATTCATAATGATATATATATATATATAAGTTTATATAAAAGAGAGTTTATGATATGTGATTATGAAATTAAGAAATAAGCTTGATGCTTTCTTAGTTGAGTTAACTGATTAAAACCAACTTTCTAAATTGATTTGTTGAAGAATTTTCAAACACTTGAACATAGTTTTCCTTTGAACAAAATAAGTTGGTATTTTATATTATATTTTTACCAAAAATCTTATTGTGTTCTTGAGCATATAACCATAAGGAAAAACATTGAAAAGTATAAAATATTTTAATGAAGTGATATTTTATTATTGTTCAATATTATCATATTTTACTCATTTGACAAGTAGTCAATTCCTTAAATGTGAGACAAAGTGTCTTGAGTTGATGACAATGTGTTATCATTAAAAACCATATGTGCATAAAAATAGGAGTAGTTCACTCTCAAGGGTTGAATTAAAGTACTTGAATAAGTGGCAATTAAGTCCCAAGATTTTATGAGAATGTAACGTGGGTGTGCAAATCCAGGAAAGCATATCCATCCTATTCATTTACCTACTTAGTGAGTTATTATTTTATGATTGAGTATACTTATGAAAGGTCAAATAAGCTAGTCAAATAGTCAATTATGTGTTAAACCTTAGGGTAAGGTAGTTTCCAAGTCGAGTTAGAGGTGTGTGAACTTAAGACTTCAATTCCTAAGGAAGTGTTTGATATGTTTCAAAACTTTGGAAAAAGTAATACAAAAGTCTCTACTTGCATTAGTTGATTCATTGTGATCTAAATGGCATATCTAATCACATTGGTTATTGATGTAGGAGCATCTTAGGCTCTCAAGCTATCTGCATCAATATGTACGTAAGAAAAAAAATTTCTCAATTTTGTTGCATTTTAAAAATGCATTGAGGTCATTTTGTAAACCCTAGCCCATTGGTTGGTGTCACTTTGACACAATGTATTCGATAGGACTTTAGTTGGCATCCCCTCGATAGCTCGATGCGAGGCTGTGTATCATCAGTGGGACTATATGATTTCGGAGGGACTTTGAATATAGTCTCCTTGATACCTGATGGAAGGTATGTTTGTAGTCCATATATAGGTGGTAAGTCTTTATCGACAGAAGTTTACCACTTCGGCGAGAGTCTCTAAGATGTCCCTTTGATGACTCGATACAAATCCTTGACTCTCATCGATGGGAAAATGGAATTGATAGGACTTTGAGCTTGGTCTATTCGACAAGCCAATATGGCAGTTTTGAATGTTGATGTGGATGCCTTAGTGCCACATACTTTAACGATGAGACTTTCTATATCGAAGGGAGTTCCTAAGCCTTCTCCTCAATATCCTGATGAAATGGAGTTGAAGACTATGTGGTTTTTTGGTTCATTTTGGTCTTTGACAGTTAATCGTGCAGAGATTGTTTCATTGGTGGAAGTTGAAACAAACTATTTTCCTAGGATAACAAGGATGATTGATCAAACTAGATCATATGAATAATGGGGAAAACTGTTTGATAAAAAAGTGTCAATTTGGCCTCTATGAAAATTGCTCGATAATTGAGCTTTTGAATGTACTCTATAATCCGTTAAAATGGAAATAAAAGGAGTGTTCTTCTATTGAAAATTGTTGCATTGTAGTGTGGTTTTTCTACTTGATTGACAACTTGATAAGGCTCTCCAATCTCGACTATGTCAAGTGGTATCAGAGAAGGTTTTCTCTTGGAGAAAGTGTCAAAGATATTACAAAGTCCTGAAAGGAATTTGTTGTGGGTAAGTGAGAAAAGGAAGAAGACCTGCAACTGTAGAGGACTTGCGTAAAATGACACAAAGAGGATGTGGCATAGGAAGAGGGGTGCGAAGAGATGCATACCTTGTCCTGATAGAGATGTTGAGGGGAATTACAACTAGGCTAGAGGTTGTTGAAACTACACAAAAAAGAGGTCATCATGTTGAAGACGTGAGTGACGATGAAGAGAATAGGCTGAAGTTGAAGGAGAAGAAAACCAACCTGAACTTGATCAAGGAGAAGAGAGGTTCATTCGAGCCCTAACCAAAATAAATACCCACTGTTTTAATTCTCCAGACTATAGCACGGTAACTTGAATTTAGATGAATTGTTGAATTGGATCACCAAGATGGATAAGTTCTTTGACTTTGAATGTACAAAAGAAGACGAGAAGGTGAAATATGCCTGTACAAAGTTGAAAGGGCATGCATCCCTATGGTGGGATCTTTTGTAGACTGATATACAAAGAAGAGGCAAGGAGAAGTCATGGGACTGAATGGTAAACAAATTGAAGACAAAATTCATGCCTGTAGACTATCATATAAATCTATTTAGAAAATTGTAGAACTTGAAGCAAAGAGAATCCATTGTTAGGGAATACACATAAGAGTTTTATCGATTGAGCATTCAAGCAAATCACTTAGAGAATGAGGTTGAGCAAGTTGCAAGGTATCTAAATGGCTTGCGGGTGTCCATACAAGATGAGATTAGATTTCTCAGATTGTAGAGTGTGGAAGAGGCCTACTAGTGTGCATTGATGGATGAAGAGAAGCTGAATAGGAAAAAACAAAGCAATAATAGGGCTAGAGGCAGAAATGCTCGTGGAAGAGGACAAAGCAATGGTGGAAGAGGATATCTTTCCAAACAAGATGAAGATGGTACCTCTCAGACTTAGGAAATGGGAGGCAGAGGAAAATCCTAAGGAAGAGGAGGATCTTTTTGAGGAAGAGGTAATTTTGGAAGAGGAAGAGGTAGAGGCTTCACCGTTACATGCTACCAATGTGGAGAGATTGGACATAGGTCTTTTGAATTCCCACAAGTTCAAGGTAGAGGTAAGGGAAAAGATGCCAAAGTTCATGTGGCCCAAGTAGAAGATTAAGTGGTAGAAACTTTGAAGCAAAGAGAAGACCTAGAGGACAGAAAGTCTTTAATAAAAAAAATTGTTAAGCCTTGAGAAGGAAAAAATGGAACCAATACAGAGAAGAAATTCGTTTAGAACCAAATGCAAGTTAGGAAGCAAGTGTTGTAAAGTAATTATAGATAGTGGCAATGTAAACAATATTGTGTCTGAAGGAATGGTGAGGAAGTTGAAGTTAAAAAGAATGAAGCATCCCAACCCATACAAGGTCTCGTGGTTGCAAAAGGAGCATCAATTAGTGGTAAGAGAACAATGCTTGGTTAATTTCTAGATTGGTAATTACAAGGATGAAATACTCTGTGATGTAATGCTAATGGATTCTTGCCATATCTTGCTGGGAAGACTATGGCAATTTGATCAACAAGTTGTTCATGGTGGAAAGAATAATAAATATACCATTAAGAAGGATGGTTAGGAATTTATTTTGAATTCTATGAAGGATAAAGATGAAGATACAAAAGTTACTTCCAGGGTGTGTCTTGTCTCAGGAAAGAAGTTCTTAAAGGATTTGAAGAAGGATGGTGTTTGTTATACATTTGTAGCCCAACCATCTCAAAACCTGATAGTAGAAAATGAAGAAAGGCTACTGATAGAAATTTAAGAATTGGTTGATGAGTAATGCTTGGAGTCTTGTTGAATATTTGTTGTGGGGTGGCGGATTGAGGATCCAACATATAGCTACAGAGGACTTGTGCAAATATGGTAGGAAGAAGAAATGGTAGAGGAAATGGAGCTGTGGAAATGTAGACCAAGAGATAATGGAGATGTTACAAGGAATTACTGTCAGATTTGATGTAGTCAAAATGGCCTAGAGAAGAGGTTGACTAGTTGATGATGCAAGTGATGAAGAAGTAGAAGAACATGAAGAAAGAGAAAGAGTAAATCAACTTGGTCTTGATCAGGAGGAAGATAGGTTCATAAGAGCCCTAACTAGGATTAATACCAGACTACATTTCAATCCACCAGATTATAATGGTAAGTTGGATTAAGAAGAATTTCTTGATTGGATTACAAAGATGGGAAAATATTTTGAATTTGAAGGTACCATTGAAGATAAGAAGGTGAATTTTTCTTGTACAAAGTTGAAAGGACATGCATCCCTTTGGTGGGAAAATTTACAAATAGATAGGTAGAAATGATAAATTCATGAGATTGGATGGTGAATAAGTTGAAGAAAAAGTTTATGCCAACAGATTATCAGATCAGTTTGTTTCAAAAGTTGAAAAATTTGAAGTAGAAAGAATCAAGTGTGACAGAATATACTGAAGAATTCTATAAGTTGAATATATGATCTGGACATTCAAAGGAGGAGATTGAGCAAGTAGCTAGATATGTAAATGGTTTGAGGTCATCTATACAAGATGAGATTAGTTTGATAAAGTTGCAAAGCATGGAAGAGGCATATCAGTGTGCCCTAAAAGTAGAGGAGAAGTTGAATAAAAGACATGAGTAGAGGTAGAGAGGAAGAGGTGGAAGAATTCAAAGAGGAATAATTTTTACTGGAGGAGGAAGATGATCTTTTTCAGAGCATAATAAGGATAAGGAGGTTAGTAAGAATGAAAATTCGTACCTTAGAGGTGATGGAAACTCTTATAGAAGAGGAGGATATGGTGGTTACCAGAATGAAGGTTATAGAAGAGATAATATAGGATAGGAGAAAAAGACATTCAAGGGAACTTTCTTTCAGTGTGGTGGTGAAGGACACAAAGTATTTTAATTTAATCAGGGAGAGACAAGTAGGAAGACAAAAAACCATAGAAGAATAGCCTTTGTTGAGGAAGATCATGTTGAATCATCTAACAAATCGAAAGATGGAGAAGTATTGGTGAGTAGAAGAGTATTATGTCAAAGCGAGTTGGAGAAGGAGCCATTGCAGAGAAAGAATTTGTTATGAACCAAATGCAAGGTAGTTGGTAAATGTTGCAAGGTGATTGTTGATAGTGGAAGTTCTGAGAACCTAGTTTTGTGAAGATATGGTGACCAAATTAAAGTTGGAAAGATTGAAACACTTGAAGCCCTATCAGATAGCTTGGATTCAAGATGAGCATAAGATTTTGGTAAGTGAACAATGTTTGGTGAAACTAAAGATAGGAAACTACCATGATGAAGTATTGTGTCATATCATGCTTATGGATATATGTCATATTTTGTTGGGAAGGCCTTGGAAGTATGATATATAGGCTATTCATGATGGAAGGAAGAATATATATACCATTGTTGCTAATGGGATGAGCAGAATTTATTGCCTTTGGAAGATGTTCCTAAAGTTGAAATTTGTACGAATGCTAGAATTTTTCTAGTTTATGGAAGGAGATTCCTATATGGATTGAGACATGAGAATGTGTTATGACATGGTTCCTAAGAAGACTGAAGACCTGAAGCTTGTATAAGAACACCAGGAAGAGATAAATGAGTTGCTAATAGAGTATGAGGAGATCATTTCAAATAATTTACCTAATGGATTGCCACCTGTAAGGAGTATTAGTCATTGTATGGATCTGATTCCTGGAGCTAGTTTTTCTAATAAAGCATCACACCAGATGACACCTACAAAGAATAAATAGTTGAATAGACAAGTGCAAGATTTTTTGAGGAAGAGTTTGATTAGGGAAAGCTTAAGTCCTTGTGTAGTACCTATTGTGTTAGCACCTAAGAAGGATGGAGAATGGAGTATGTGTACAGACTCTAGAGCCATAAACAAGATCATAGTGAAGTATAGATTTACTTTTCCCTGGATGGATGACATTATGGATTGTTTGAGTGGAGCTAGATATTTTACAAAGATAGATTTGAAGAGTGGATATCATCAGATAAAAATTAGAGAAGGAGATGAGTGGAAGACAACATTTAAAATAAATGAAGGAGTATATGAGTGGTTAGTGATTCCTTTTGGATTAACAAATGCACCGAGTACTTTTATGAGGCTAATGAATGAGGTATTGAAGAAATTTTTGGGTAAATTTTTTATTGTGTACCTGGATGACATCTTGATTTTTAGTAAGAGTAGAGAAGAACATTTTTTTCATATTAGACAAGTTTTGCAAAGGTTGAGAGAAGAGCAGTTGTTGATAAACATCAAGAAGTGTAGTTTCATGAAGGAAGAGTTGGTATATCTAGGATTTTTGATCTCTGTGGATGGATTGAAGATGGATCTTGAGAAGGTAAGAGAATTTTTTGAGTGGCCTACACCTAAGAGCATTGGTGAGGTCAAATCATTTCATGGATTGGCTAGTTTCTACTGGAAGCTCATTAGGAATTTCAGTTCTATTTGTATCCCTATGATATAGACAATGAGAGGAGATAAGAAATATTTTAGATGGACATTTGGAGCAGACCGTAGTTTTGAGTTGTTGAAGCAGAAGGTGACTAAGCAGCTTGTGTTGGCCTTACCATATTTTAATAAGGTATTTCAAGTTGACTATGATGCAAGTGGAAGTGCAATTGGAGCAGTGTTGAGTCAAGAAGGGAGACCTGTAGCTTATTTTAGTGAGAAGTTGAATGATGCTAGGAGAAGATATTCAGTGTATGATTATGAGTTTTATGCAATTGTTCAAGCCTTGAAGAAGTGGAGACATTACTTGTTGCCTAAGGAGTTTGTGTTGTATATATATCATCAAGAATTGCAATATTTGAATAGTTAGGGTAAGTTGAATTAGAGACACATGAGATGGGTATAATTCTTGCAGAGCTATACTTTTGTTTTGAAACATAGGAGTGGAAAGTCAAATAGAGTTGTTGATGCATAGAGTAGGAGAAGGAATTTGCTGATAGAAATGAGAGTAGAGGTATTAGGTTTTGATGAATCGAAGAACTTGTATGAGGGAGATCCAAATTTTGCAGAACCTTGGAGAGCTTGTAAAGAACCGGTTTTGGAGGATAGGAGTCTATGGTTGGATTATTTCATATAGGAGGATATGTTGTTTAGAGGAAGTTAGTTGTGTATACCCCAGAGTTCAATGAGAGAAAATCTAATAAAAGAGAAGTATAGTGGAGGATTGTCAGGACACTTTGGAGTTGACAAGACAGTAGCATTGGTAAGTGAATTATTTTTGGCTGCAGATTCATAAGGATGTTAGTAAATTTGTGTAGAGTTGAAAATTTTGTCAAATTGCAAAGGGAAGTAGTTAGAATGTTAGATTATATAAGCCTTTGATAGTTTTGGAGAGACCTTGGGAAGACATAAGCATAGATTTCATACTTGGATTGCTAAAGACACAAAGAAGTGATGATTCTATATTTGTGGTGGTAGATAGATTTTCTAAGATGGCACATTTCATACCTTGTAAGAAGACAACATATGAAGTACATGTAGTAGATTTATTTTTCAAGGAAGTAGTCAGATTGCATGGATTACCTAGGAGTATTGTTTTAGACAGAGATGTAAAATTTGTTGGATACTTTTGGAAGAAACTTTGGAAAAATTTAAAGACAAATTTGAAGTTTAGTTTTAATTTTCACCCATAGACTAATGGACAGACTGAGGTAGTAAATAGGAGTTTGGGGAACTTGCTGAGATGTTTGGTTGGAGAGAAGACTAGAAGTTGGGACTTAGTCCTTGCACAAGCAGAGTTTTCCTACAATAATTTAGTGAACAAGAGTACTAGAAGGACACCTTTTGAGATTGTTACTGGAGTTCATCTTAGAGGTGTAATAGAGTTGAGAGACATTAGTATGGAAGATAAGAGGAGTGCAAAAATAGAAGAATTTGTAGAACATATGAAGAAAGTACATACGCAAGTGAAACAACAATTGGAAGACATGAATCAAAAGTATAAGTAGAAAAAAATTGAAAAGAGGAGACATAAGGAATTCAAAGTTGGAGATGAAGTATTAATGTATTTAAGGAAGAAAATATTCCTAGTTGGCACATACAACAAGCTAAAGATGCAGAAGTTTGGACCTTGTAAGATCTTGAAGAAATTTGATTCAGGAAGTGCATATGAAGTGGAGTTACTAGATTGCATGGGTATATCACCTATATTCAACATTGCAGATCTACATCAATACCATGAAGTAGAATTCAGTGAAGTTAGTAAAGTAAATTTGGAGAAACAATTTCCTAAACAATAGTCAAATGAGATTGAAGAGATTCTGGATATTAGAGATGGAAGGAAAACTCATGGAAGTACAAAGAATATCTTGTGAAGTGGAAGGGTAGACTAGTGGAGGATTCTTCTTGGATTTCTTAGGCTGAGGTAGACTGTCTTGGTTTTCCTTTAGCACCAACAAAGTGAGGGACTCATTTTTTTCTTTAACCCCAGATGTTTGATGCAGGAGCATCCTTGGTTCTTAGCAATCTTGCATCAACCAAAAATATTTTCTTTCAGTTTTTTCCTTGTTTTGTTCTTGCTCAATTCATGTTGGTGGATTCGTCATATTTTCTCACCAAACCCTATGGATCTAAGTGTACATCATGGACATGTTCATAATCCTTATTCCAAGATTTGAGCATTGTTGGATCTTTTTTCGACAAGTTATCACTTCCAGAATAAGTGGCAGTTTCTTGAACCGACACTGGATGCCAATGCAATTGATGGGTCAATTAGTATAAATTTATGCCAAGGGGACAAGGACTCTACTGTTCCAATTTCTTCATCACCACAATATGAGAAGTATGGTAAGACTCAAGTTAAAAGCTCACTGGATCAAAGAAAATTTGGTCAGGTATACTCAACCAAGAGTCTACATAAGATGAAAACATATCATGGGGAATCACCTTATGATATGTTTTCCAGATTTGTGGATACTTTATTAGAGATACCTAAAAATTCCAGACTAGAAGATTCAGTATGTATTGATTTTTTTTGTGAGATGAATTTGTAAGCACATAATCTGCAAAATATTAAACTTTGAAAAACATTATCATATGGGTCAAGTTAAATAAAAAAAAAAGTACTCCTATGAGATATTGAATCATGCTAAATAATGTAAACAAAGCAATATAATACCAAAGAGACTAATTGAAAGCATGTAAATCATGTTCAAACCTATACCATAGTGGATTGGTGCTACTTTGATGTGGAAAGTAGCCCTTTCCCAATCCCTTGACAAGCTTGATGATGAATGTGTGATCTTTGATGCAAAAATGCCAATAACATGGATTGTGGATGGTGAAATTCTATGCTAAATTAGATGAAAATGTGGATGTTATGAATTCAAATAACTATAATAGAAATGCAAAAATTTGTATATTCAAAATTCCTAAGATTGTGTCTTCAAATACAATAGAGAAGGCCTCTATTTATAAGGAAGAAGGATGGAAGAATGGAGAATAGGATGAATGTGGGAATAAACTTGAGCCAATGGCATTGTGCTACTTCTCAACATGCTAATGAAGGAGAGTGGAGCACATTTTGAACAATGTGCATGCTAAATGCATGTAGGTGGAATTTGAAATTCAAAAGATGGCTTGTGTAAGAAGAGATGTAAGAGGAGTTAATGCCAAGTTGGCTCAAGGAGAGGACATGTAAGAGCTTTTAGTGCCAAGTTGGAGGACAAAAGTCCTTTAGGAGGGAGAATTCAAATAAGTGGAATATTCCAAGAATATGCCATATTTGAATGGAAATAGGAGGAATTAATAAATAAAATAAATTGATTTACATGTGCAACTTGCAAGAGCTAGAGGAATGGAGGATTAGTGTTAGAAGTTAATTAGGATTAATTAACTTAGATGAAGTTAATTGAATTGACATTTGATTTAGATATTTAGATTTATTTGAATCAAATGAGAAGATAGTGGAAGAATAGTAATTTAATTAAATAAATTTGATTTATTCAATTAAATGAAGAACATTAGGATTCAACTAAATAAAATTGATTTATTTAACTAAATGAAGGCATTAGGGTTTAACTAAATAAAATTGATTTATTTAATTAAAAGAGGACATTAGGATTTAATTAAATAAAGTTTATTTATTTAATTAAAAGAGGAATAAGGGGTTGGGGCCCTAGCTCGGTTGGCTAAATATTTCATGTTGTAGGAGGTTGGTTATGAGGTCTAGTCTCCCCCACCCCGTGGTACTAGAGGGTGTGTCACACCAGCATTGCTGGTCATGTTAAAAAGTTTACCAGGTGCACTTTAGTTTATAGGGGGTCGTGCTACCCAATTCTTGTAGCCTAAAAAAAAGAGAAATATGGAGGAATTTAATGATTTTTTTTTTGGTGAGTAAGAGAGTTTTTTTATATGAAAGGATGTAAACAAAAAACATAGAGAAAGCCCTTGATACAAGGGGAGCAGAAAAATAACCATAAAATGTCACTAAGAGAAGAAGAAGAAGACAACAAAAAGTAATTCCTCCAAAGAAGGAAATCCCAAAAAGAAGCTCAAAATTATCTCAAAAATCTCAAAGGCCAAAGCAAGACTAAACTTTTGCATTCTTCTTGGAGAAGAGGGCCCCCATGTTCCACTAAGATCCCTCCTCAATTTGCTACCTTTCCTTCAATGTGGAGTTTTTAGCCTCGGACCTCCTACCTTTTTTCTACATTTCACCACAGTTAGGTTTCAATTTCTTGGAATCAGTTTAGAAAATGCCATATTTCAGAGGAAGAGCCACCATAAAGTCATCAAAGAAATCAGAATTTGGATCATCTAGATCCTCCATAAAAGGGAAAGTTCCTTTAGACTTAGAGTCATCCTCATTATTCATAGTGGGAAAAATGTCTAGATTAAGGGTAGTAGGAACTGCATGCCCTAAAGGACTCCCTAGGAGAGGCTCCAATGGAGCCATCGAATTAGCCCCAATGACAGTCTGGGAATCTAGAAACTTGTCATGGTTGCACCAAACAAAATCTGCATCATGATATCTAGGTTTTCTAATCCATTTCTTGAGGCTGTGACATCTAGAGCTAGGAGAACTTGGAGTAGTGCAAGCCTCAATCTTGTGCCCATCTTATTGCAACAGAAACATCTAAAAGTTAGACCTTCAAATTTTAGAAATTGTAGCCAAGTTCCAAAAGAAGAGTGAATCTGGATCGAACCAGGGAGAGGAATGGAAATATCCAAAAAAGCATAAACCCTTGTGAACCTACTCAAATCCAACTCCACAGGATTGACCTTAACAAAGGACCCAATCTGGTTAATCATTTGGCCAATGAGAGCAGGAGTCCTCATAACCAAAGGGAGATTATATAAGCTAATCCAAATTGGGACCTTCGAAATGATTGCAGTGGCAGGATCAAAGAAAGGTGTCCAAGGAGTGAGGAACAAACCAGATTTCTCAAAGAACCAGGGGCCATTATTCAGAACAAAATTGTAGTCGTCAACCAAGGAAAAGCTAAACAAAAAGAATCCAAAATCAAGAGTGTGAACTGTAGGGGGAGACATGTCGCTCGAGATAGACAAAGCCTGAGCTTGAAAATACTCAAGGGTAGGTTGCTTCCGCAACAATTTGATGATCAGGGAGCGGAAACCAACATCTACAAAAATGGATTTAATGCTATCATCCAATATGTGAAAATCCACAGGATCATTCGATATAGAAATTTCTGCATCCCCAACAAAGAGACTAGAACTGCTGTGAGAATGAGTTTCCTCTGAGCTAAACATAGGCAGGTCATCTGGCTTGGGAGGAGGAGAAATAGGGTTCGATTTCTTAATCTGCTCTAGATAGAATTTGTTGCATTCATGGAATGGATTCACAGAGTTCTTGCAATCCTTCAAAGTTTTGGGCCCATTAGCAGGCACATGAGAATTTACCAAAGGATTGTAGGGAAGAGGAGGCGTAGAAGGAGAATCCGCAGCCCCGTCCTTGCAAGAATCCAAATGAAGCATATAACGCCACCGCCCCTCACCACTAACCTTAGCTCGGGAAGGAACTAGATCCAATGTTACTCCCATTTCTCCCAACCTTCTTACCTACTCGAGTAGGGTTTCCTACAACCCTTGTCCATGCCTTCGGTTCACCAGGTCCTCCGCCGAGTTTCACACCATCACCATCTCCTTCGCATATTTTTGATTTTTTTCACTATATGGAATTTAATGAATTTAATCAAAAATAGATTATTCAATTAAATGGTTAGTATGAACGTGATTAAGGAAGAATCGGTGTTAGTGAACCAAAATCAAGTGCATGATATCAATCAGGATAATTTGAGTGTCTACATTTTCCCTCTTTGAAGCAATGTACCTATTGCATTGGTTCAAAGAATAACCTTGCTGAGACCAAAGTTCCAAAATTTCTTAATTTTTTTGGATGCCCCAATGTTGCCCCAGCAGAAAGAAGTACATTGGTATACTGCCCCCTCGAGAGATCGAGTGAAAAGTTTGATTTGAGGGTTGATCTCGCAATAAAGAGGTGCAAGATGGATGTATAGATGGTTATGCAAATGAGATGGTTTTAGGATGCTTAGAATAACCAATCTATATTATCCTAAATAACTTAAATGATAATGCAATGCATATGATATGGATTATTTTTTCTTATGATGATGATATGTATGAGTATTCAGGCTATGTATGTTGACATTTTGTGGATGTAGGATGGATGCATTGGTGATGTTTGGTTGAATGTCATCATACCATGTTAACATGGAGAGAAGAAAGAAGAAATGAGCTGATGAAAAGAGGATCCAACAAGTCCATGATCTATCGAGACTTTATTAGAGATAATGATGAGAGATCAATGATGTTTCGCTTATCAGAGATTGATATTTTAAAAGAGCTTACTTACCTTATGTTTGATAACACACATAGATATGATGCATCAAGGTATAAAGAACTAGGATGGTGTTGCACCTAGTGTGATGGAATTTGACTTGACAATCAGATAGGAGTATTCCTGTTCACACCTGGCGTACATAACCCTATTTAGAATGCAGTTTAGATATTTCAAACATCTTGGACCAAAATATAGGAAGACAATCCTTCTTATGTGGTTAACATGATACCTAAAACATCATCCCTACAAACCAAACAAAGCATGCATGAGAAAAGTTATATTACAAGGATATCCAACAATCACAATAGACAAAAGATAATGATCAATGTCCCATTCCTCTCTCTAAATCATTTTGATTAGACATCATCGAGAGGTCATTGGAATGAACACAATAAGATAAATCAGCAAGACAAAGATCAAGTAAACAAAAAAGCTAATGTTCTTCATACCGCTAGTGAAGACTAAACTATGGTGATGCTTGGTGTTGATGTCCATTGTAGGAAGGATGCATCCTAGGACATGATGTTATCAGATGATGGTTGGATTAACTGGATGATAGGCTATTGATACAAAGATTTGACCAACTTTTTTACCTACTGACCTAGACTTGAGACCTTGACGTTTGAGTTTTCACTTGTTTTCAATTGTTTCACCAAAGGTTGAGGATGAAGTTGATTTATTATGAGTGGATGTTTATTTTGGGTGATTGTGAAATAGGATGGGCGGATTTTTTCAAATATTTGGATGTTTTTGAAGTTTTTGAAATGTTTTGAGGCTATTTTTGGTATTTTCAAGATGTTTTACAAATGTTTTGATTTTCAAAATTTCTAATGTTTTTGGTGTTTTCTGAGATTTTGACCAAGAAACTAACCTAAAGACCTATTCTAGGGGCCTCATGGGCTAATCAAAGATTATCCTTGCCTACATTATACACATAGAGACCACATAGTTCGACTGACACAAACTTGTTTATTGATAAGATATGAACAAATGGATTGCCAATTTATTATGATGGACTCCTAAAGGACTAACCTAAGTGTCTTAGAGGCACATCGATGATGGCCTTTCCTACGTTCAGAGCTCAAAGACTTAGTTCGACAAGATGACTCTATTTTTTTGAATTTTTGACTTTTTGACCTATTTTTGGATTTTTGACATATTTTGAATGTTTTTGGATTTTTTTGAAGATGTTTTGAATATTTTTGGATTTTTTTTATTTTCTAAATGTTTTTGGATTTTTTGATTTTCTAAATGTTTTTGGATTTTTTGATTTTCTAATGTTTTTGGATTTTTGGATTTTTAAGGAAGACTACAAGAATATACACGAATCCAATCTGATATAGGTATAAGAACATGCCCCTAGCATGATGCAATAGGCTACTCTAATATAGGTAGGACAAAATGACCTTAGGAATGGGTCGAGTAGTACTAGGAGGGATCATGATACAAACACAGAATCAAGCTATGATGCAGACATGAATGAGTGATGGAAGGATGATATGGAAGTGTAATGAATGAATGATGCAAAACAAGTTGTAGAGATCATGATGAATGGTGAGTGATTATTTACTCAAGGTTCCTGTTTATTAGATTTTCACCAAGGTACTTTCCCAAAGCGCCACCGAAGTGGTTTTCACTAGAGGACAATTTTTTTCTTTACCGTTTTCAATCCTTTTTCTGATTTTTTGGATTTATACCTTGTAAGTTTAAGCATATATTTTTTTGAGATGGGAGCTATTGATAGGCTCCTGTAGAGGCTCCCCTTCAGGTGTAGATAATTGATATGCTCCTAATTTGTAGCTTGTTGTGACGATGAAGGGTCCCAACCAATTGGGTTCCAAATTTCCCTTGCTATATAGATTTGGTACATTTTTTTGATTCTCCTTCAATACAAGCTCTCCAACTTGAAAGGTTTGAATCTTGATCTTCTTGTTGTATCTTTGCTTGAGATGGTTTTGGTAGACTTGCAAATGATTCTAATCATCTATGCACTGCTCATCTAATAGTTCCAGCTCATTCAACCGTGACACTCGATATTCTTTATTAGTGATGAGATTTTGCAATGATATTCTTAAGGGTGGGAGCTTGATCTCAATAGGAAGGATAGATTCTAATTTATAGACCAGGGAGAATGGGGTTGCACCTATAGGTGTGCGGATACTCGTTCTGTAAGCCCATAAGGTGGGATTCAACTGTAGGTGCTAGTCACGATCAACTTCATTGACTATTTTCTTTAGAATTTTCTAGATGATTTTATTTGTAGCCTTTGCTTGGCCATTTTCTTGGGGGTATTATGGAGTGGAAAAGTGATGTTGGATATTAAAATTTTGGCATAGGTCTCGAACATCCCAATTTTTGAAAGGTGTCCTGTTATCTAAGATAATGGCTTGAGGGACATCATAGCAATAAATTAGGTAGTTTAAGATGAACTTGGATATCTGCTTTCCTGTAATATAGGTCATGGGTATGGCCTCTACCCACTTTGTGAAGTACTTAGTGGCAGTAGTGATGAACTTATGTCCACTAGATGAGGTGGGGGTGATTTTACCAATGAGATCAAGCCCCCACTATGAAAAGGGCCAAGGTTTAATGATTGGGTTGAGCTCTTGAGTTTGTGCATGGATGAGATCCTCATGTTGTTGACATTATAGGTATTTCTTGACATATTTATGAGCTTCCTTCTCCATCGATGACCAATAGTACCCAGTCCTTAGCAGTTTTTGGCCAAGGTCATACCACTTGAATGTGAACCAAAAATTCCATTACGTACCTTGGTTAAAGCAATCAAAACTTCCTTAGCATTTAGGAATTGTAAAAAGGTTCCTTCAATACTCCTACAGTATAGGGTGTCACCTAAGATAACAAAATGTGATGAATTCTTGAAAAAATATCTTTTAAGGTTTGGGGTGATATTAGCAGGAAGGACTCCTATTCTCAGGTAGGTTTATATGTCATGATACCAAGGATCACCAGGACCAATGATTTTGCACACAAATTTGGACTCTGGTACCTCGAATGTTGGTATGAGAAGCTACTTTACAAGGAATCCATGCTTAGGGACATTGCGTGGGATATCTAGTAGTGATCCAATTGTTGCCATAACATCCATTGATCTATTGTTCACCCTTGGTATTTGTTCAAATGTGATGTTAATTAAGAATAATTTGAGGATTTCCACCAATTTCTTGTATGGAGTCAATTTATCATCCTTTGTCTAGTATTCATCATTGACCTAATTGATGATTAATTGGGAGTCTCCATAGACCCTAAATGCCATGATCTACCACT
>VDFB02075321.1:174923679-175086345 GCA_007258455.2 Sequoia sempervirens | reverse complement strand
TTAGTACCAATCTTGTCTGCATCATACCCGAGATCCAAAACAATCCCATCATCAGACAATGTTTCTGGAATGTATTCTTTTATCCCAAACTCAACCATAAGTGGGATATGTATCCTTTCATAATTAATTTTCCTAAGGTCATATTCATCCTGCAAGTCTTCCCAAAAATCCTCCAACAAATTAAAATGCTTCTCAAAGACATTGGGAAGCAAAGCCCTCAACTTGTGCTTGGGGTCATAGTACTTCCTTGCAGTGTACAAGCCCAAATTTAAATAAACTAATTCCTCACAAACGACCTTAGCTACCTGAATGTGTGGACAACTAAAGACTCCCAATTCATTGGAAACTTATGGCAACCAGTCTTGTGTTTTTTTCCAAACTGGAAATTAATAGCCAAGGCTTGATAAATAAACTCCATTAGAATGATCCTATCACCACAACATCTAGGTAGAAAATGAGGGTGACCATCAAAGCCTGCTAACCTGAAATAGGTGAATGTGGGGTATTGGATAAACCAATGGCCCCACTCATTCACAAAAGCCATTGCCTCCCTGCTAAGCCTATATCCCGCATCACCATTAAGTTTGTTAATAATGACATAAAGAAAGGCATCATTAACCCTTCTATAATGTTCCTCTGATGCCTACAAGGTGAGCTAATTATAATATTCCCACACTCTCTTCTGTCCTTGGGCTTCCCCCAATATACCCACTATTTGAAGTCCAGGAAAAATCCCCACTCAGGCAATTGCATAAACTACATAGGAGGTCATAAAGAAACGCTTGGTTTCTCTCACTTTTATCATTTGATTGTGAATGTTGTATGATACTATCATTGACCAATCAAATCGTTGTCTCCCATCCAAAATATTTTGGATAAAAGGAAACATCCATTCCTTAAACAATGAAGCATCCCTTTTTCCAAACACCCTTGAAAGGAACATGATTATATTTGCAATCTCTTTACTAAAGTCCACCCTCTTAGGTTGGTCTGGAATCTTGTTCAAAGACTTCTTTTCCACCCTCATCCAAGTCTTATTCATGTGAAATCTATTCCTCTCCTTATTATCACTGTAAAGCTTCAAAGCCTGTGCCTCATTTAATTGCCTAGGATTCTTGGGATTAGGTATATTAAACAAGAATTTGATCATTGGAGGTGTGAAGTCAATAATGACATTACCCTTTACATCCACACACTTCCTAGTAGCAGGGTTATATGCTCCAACTGCTGCAAGAATCAACTCCAGACATTGGACAGATAGGGGGAAGAGTACAACATGTGCCAGTCTTGATTGAACAATCCTTTCTGTCCTTCCTGTGACCTATTCCTCAGTGAATGTCTCCTCATGCAATTCTTCATAGTTAAAAGGGCCCAAATTGGTGTCAGTAATATCAGCCCAGGTGGAATCAATTTTGCTAGTTGTGAGGGTAACTTCCCTATGCTTACATCTCAAGGTATACAGAAGTTGTTCCACCTTTATCTTCTTCAGTCTAGCTCCTTGTCATGAAGTTTCACCTAGTTGGCTTCTTTGAGAGGCCTCATCTGATGCTCCTGACATTTCTTGATTCCTGCAACAACTTCCTGTATTAGATGAACAAAAAATCTAGGTTAGTCAATCATATAATCCCTCTTCCATCCTCCTAAGATAATATTTACTTAGTCAAAATCTACCTTTATCGGAGGCGGAATCATAGAAGTATTACGCATAAAAGATATTTCTTATCATGTGGCAGGGCCGGGATCAGACTTGGATAAGAACCAAAACGGGGTCGGAAGTGGGACCAGAACGAGAACCAGACCAAAACTAGTTGTTAGTTCCCAAATTCAACTTCCACTCCGGATCCGGTTCCGCTTAAGGACAAGGTATAAAGACACATCATAATGAATGGGAGCGAAATAATTCCAGCAAACAGAAAGTATTTCAAACAACGTATAGTCATATGAACTTTAAACCCTAGGTCACATGGGCTTAAAGAAAACTAGGAATAACATAGTTTAATCCTCCAACAGATCCTCCGTACAAAAGGTCATTTAAACCCTAGAAAAGGTCATTTTGCAAAGGTTGTCGAGCAAAAACCCTAGTTCGCTCGACACGCTATTTCTGAAAACTAGGGCATAACGAGAATCCAACATGGACAACATAGAATCAACTCGGGAAGACCAAAAATAGGATTTCAAGACGAACTTCATCACTCCAACAAGGAAACACCTCAAAAATTGAAACCCTAGTCAAAACTAGAGCATGAAAAAATGGACCTGTCACAAAAACAACAGCAGAACAAACAACAAAAAAAAATGACAAATGAAAAACAAACCCAAAATGGAACGGGATAGAAAATAAAGGACCAAACAAAAAGAACAAGAAAAGAAAAACCAAACACAACCAAGCCAAAAAATTCACAGAACAAAACCCTCCTGTGAATACGCCAAAAAAACACACCCGAAAGAACAAATGGGAGATGGAAAAGAAAAGAAACCTACCTCAAAATGCTCCTCAGGACTGACCATAATTTAGCCAAGATTCGCTCGGAAATTCGCCTTTGCAATCAAATCAATCCTTTCGGGACTTTCCGGGCTGTGATTTGCTTAGATAATTCGAATAATAATGATAATGAGGCAGTTTAAATATGATTAAACCTTTAAATATTAATTCACGCATGAAAATAGGCTACATTTAATGCCCTAAATGTGGTAGTTCAGGGATGGAGCCAACGACATGAACATATAGTTAAGTCAAGTCCATGAAACATCAAAAAGGTAAGGTGGATGCGGATCTAGGTCAGAGACAAGATAAAGAAACCCACACAAAGTTCCTTACTTAATTTCCAACCCTGGATCCGGCCCCGACAAAAGGACAATGACCAAAAACATGACACAAGAGGACGGGGGCAGAGACAAAACAAAAAATGGAACTTCACAAAGTTCGAAGTTTGATTCTAGGTCTGGATCCAGTCCTGACCAAAAAGAAAAGAACAACACACAAGCACAAGGGAAGCAAGACCGGAGTGAACACCGGACCCAGCCCAAACAACAAAGAAAACGAGGAAGAAAACGAGTGGAGACGGAGTCAGAATGGGGAAACAATATGGAAACTTAAAATTTCATACTTTCGTTCCAATCCCGATTTTGCTTCTGCGTGAGAAAACAAACAAAACAAAAGGAAATGACCAACAAACAAGAGGATGGACCAACCCAAGTGTTCGTTGAAAACAACCAAAAGAACAAAGGAGAAACAAAAGAGAAGACAGAGTTAGAGTCAGAACGATATCCGAACTAGAAACCTTGAAAGAGTTCCATGTTTAGATTTGGTTCCGGACCCGCCTCCGACAGAGCAAAAGATAGATTTAGGAGAAAAACAAACAACTCCTAAGACCTAACCAAACAACCAAAGGCGAACAAAACAAAAAAAAGGGGGACCCATTTTGTTCCAAAATAAAATGGGGTGGTTATGCAAGGCATAACAATATCCTTATCCTTTGACTGGTCCCTTTTCTCCACCCACTTTGACAAGGCATTTAGTTGTTTCCCATCATTTGATGAACCCTAAGTTGGAGCTTCCCTATTGTGTGGTACAAAAGCATCTTGGGTTGTCTTGAGGGTGCTACAATATTGGGGGTTGTTTGAGTTAGTTGCAATAGTGATTTCCTACCCATTGAACGAGAACTTCAAACATTGGTGATATGTGGATGGCACTGCTTGCATGTCATGAATCCAAGGCCTTCCCAAGAGTATGTTGTGTGTTAACTCTTTGTCTAACACTTGGCATACTATATATTTGACAACTAGTCCCACTTGAATAGGTAGCACTATCAACCCTTGTGAAGATCTTTCCTCGTCATCATATGCTTTTATTGTGATTTTCCTTCTAGGATCAATAGCATTTTCTGAATAGCCCAATGCACAAACAAGTTTCAAAGTACAAATATTCAGGCCAGCTCCCCCATCTATTAGAACATGTTTAATGCGATGCTTGTGTATTAAGACCTCAATGTGGAGGGCAGTGTTGTGCGGATGGTTGATAGATATATCGTCGTGTTCGTTAAAGGATAAGTAGTGTGGTGCAGTCAACTATCCCACCATAGTCTAAAATTGGAAAAATTCTAGATTGTTTGGTACTGTGGTGGTGACTAGAGCTTGTTCCAAGATTTCCTTGTGAGCAGGTGAAATATTGAGAAGTTCTAATATGGATATTTGTGCAGGTATTTTCTGCAACTGATCAACTATGTTATATTGGGTTGCAGGGATAGCAATAGTTGCTTTGGATGTGGAAGGGTTAGCTCGTTTCAATGTTACCTTGGCTTGTCCTCGTGTGATCACATTGATGGGTGTGTTGTCTTGTTTCTCTCTGATTTTGATAACATTGATTTGACATGAGGTAGTGTCGACATCATGGTGATGATTTTCAATTGCAATGATGTTTTGTTCATGTTCAATGGTGTTGTTTGTTGGGTTATCATTTGCAATAAGGTCAGATTTTTCATGGGTTTGATAATCAACCACTTCGATGTGCAAAATGGTGGTGTCATAGACATAGTTTATGTTTTTTTCTTTGGTATTTGAAGAAGAAGATTCCTCTTTTTTGAAGTTGGGTAGAGGGTTCTTGAATGCTCCATGATCATTGTTGGTTTGGGGTCCTACAAATATCATTTTTTTATCAATTAAATCTTGTATCAAGTGCTTCAATTGCATGAAATTGTTAGCTTTATGTCCTTTGTTGTGATGAAAGTCACAAAAATGAACATCGTTCCACCATGGAGGCTTAACTTGTGGTTCCCAATTTCTTGCCTCTGGTAACGTTATAAATTTAGCTTCGAGAAGTTCCTTCATTGCTGATTTTGATGATTGTCCCAAAGGGGTGAACCTCCTTCGATTTGAGGATGTTTGATACGATGGTGTTCTAGATCCAACATTACTTTGATTGTTGCTTTGGGTGACATTTTGGTTGTTGTTTTGGTTGTTGGGTGGGTTTTTGTTCTGATTAGTTTTGGTGGCAGTGGCAGTTAAGTTGAATATAGGTTTTGCATTTTGGTTTTCAATTGCACCATCGTTGGTTCCCAAATTCTTGTTTCGTTGCCAAAACTTTGGTTTGTCACCACTATTGTAATTGTTGGAGGATTTTGATGAGTTGTTTTCATTGTATATTTTGATGAATCCTCTCTTGACCAAAGCCTTTTCAATTTTAATCCCATTTTCAATTAATTTTTCAAAGGTTGGGGGACATTGCAATTCCAATCTATAACTCATCTCGTCATTGAGGTTGTCAATAAAGATTTCTATCTTTTCCTTTTTGGGAACAAGAAAATAATATCGTGCAAATAACCTTCTCCTTTTTTGCAAGAATACAAGGAACAATTGACCCTTCTTTTGTTTCAAGTTACAAAGATCTTTCATGGTAATATCATGTTGAATATTGTAAGAATATTGGGTGATGAACTTCTTGACCAATTCTTCAAAGGTGTTAATTGGTGGGGTGAGTTTGGAGAACCATTCAAGCAATTGTCCACCTAGACTTCCTGGGAATAATCTCATTAAGTATGTTTCCTCATATGAAAATTCAAGACTCATGGTTCTAAATTCCCTCACATGGTCTATCGGATTGGTTTTGCCATTGTATTTGTTGTATTTTGGGAATTCACAATGTTTTGGAAGGGGAATCATGTGGATACTTTGATCAAACGGATATGGAAAAATGTCTTGGATCAATTATTGTTTTGAGGTTCCTCTTTGCATATCAAGAATTTTTTGTTGAAGGTTCTTCATTTGGTGAGTTAGGGAAACCACTTGTTCGGTTTCTTTTTTGGGTTGTTTTGGAGGTTCTTTCAATTGATTCACATCAAAGTATTAGGGTAATTTGACACCTTGTTTAGCTAGCATAAGGAGGTCCTTTTCCCCATTTCTTTCAAAAATATTTTCTAAGAATTTGTGGAAGTTGGGGTCTTGTTCAACATGTTGGATATCTTCCTCAATTATTTCTTCCCCTTTAGTGTTGTTGAGTCCATGGAAAGGATTCTCTTCAACCTCTGCCATGGTGTTTTGCATTTCACTATTTTGAGTTTCAGTGTTTTTAGTCTCAATTATTGGAGTTTCAATGGTTGGAGTTCCAAGGTTTGGCTCTTTAATGTTTTTATTTTCAAGTCCTTTTTCCTTAAGTTTTTGTTTTTGTAACCTTGTTTGAACGGGCATACAAGTGTTATAGTTTCGACTAAACTTTGATCTAAGTTTGGAAGAGTACCAAGGATTACAACTAAGTCAAATAGAATCACAAATTCTAATGAGACTAAGTTTGATTTGACTATCTAGCTTTGTTTCATGATGAGAGGATGATAAATCCCGATGATGAAACTAGGCTTAATAATCAAAGGTGTGATAAGTTTGATGGTTTTGGCACTTTGAGATGTTAGATCTTGGTATAGGTTGGAGAATTCCACTTGTAGAGGTAAATTTTAACAAGATTAGACTCTAAGGTACCCAAGGAATGATTTTGGACTTGAGAAAATTCTAAAATTTTGGTTCAAACTGTGAAACAGGGGACAAGTTTAACTCTCAGGTTTTTGCATTTAATGGATGCGCTAAAACAGAGCCTAGATGGGCTAAAAGATTTGACATATGTGCTAGAACAAAGGATAGATGCACCAAAATGTTTCACAGATGCGCAATAAGATTGCTTGAATGCGCTAAAACAAAGGATCAATGCACCAAAATATTGCATAGATGTGTTATAACAAAGGGTAAATGCATTGGAAAAATGCACAGATGCGCTATAAGATTGATTGTATGCATTGGAACAAAGGACATATGCACTATAATAGAAATTGGATGCACTGGAAAAATACATAGATGTGCTATAAGATGCAACAAATGTGCTGAACTAGAAAAATGACGCAGTTTGTTGGAAATTTGTTTGATTTTTTGGATTTTCCAGTTAGAGACTTGGTTGTTTCAATGAATATTTTTTTGAATCAAGGTTTTCACTTTCAACATGTGATTTTTTTGTTTGAAATTGGTTCAAAAACACATTGGTAAAGACACATCAAGCATGTACGACTTAGGCTGTGTAGGGCTATATTTGTTGAATTCCTACTTGAATTTTACTCTAGTTGCGCTTACTTATAGCGAATGATTAGATGCTTGACCCCACTGGCTCCCCTCCATGGCACTCACTTCTACAGGGCAGCCAAGCATCAATACCCATGAATCTCCCATGGCATATTTCTCATCTCTACTAAAAGTCAGAAGAATGTGGGATGGCTTCAGAACAACCATTCTTGCACTAACAAATAGATTAAGGATTTTGGCCTTGCTACAACAAAGGGTTATAGTATAGGAATTCTATTCGTGTGGGATCATCCATGTGGAAAGAGACCATTACTTCCCTTCTTTTCAGAACAATTCTCATGATACTTGAACTTTCCCCAAGTACCCACATTTATATCCTGATTGGAAGTCGCTTGGCTTTAGCGTGTTACCGGTTGGGTCGTTCCCTTGAGTGATTACTTTTTCCCACAAGGGAGGCCCTCTAAGGATAAAACAAAAGTGAATGGGTCTGGATTTTTGGTCATCCAATTAAGGGGAGAGCATATGCCTACCATTCATCAAGCATGAAAGACATGGTGTTCTTTATCCTTTCTAATTAAGCTAGATGCCTATCTTAAGTAAAAGAAAGCATTTAAATAGCTCCAACCCCTGCATAAATCATTAGTAGTTTGATAAATTTGTCTTTGTATACCTGCAAGCAGAAAACACAAATCAGTTCTCAAATTTTTTGATTTTAACCCAATGCGCTAAAACAATCATCGTATGTGCTAAAACATCAATGCGCTACAAGAACTACACAATGTGCTAAAACAACTACTCTATGCACTAAAACAACTATTCAATGCACTAAAAAAAAAACCGAATGCGCTAAAGAAAAGACCGAATGCGCTAAAAGATTCAATGGATGCGCTAAAAGAAGTATCAGATGTGCCAAAACAAATACCGATTGCACTAGAAGATTCCACAGATGCATCGAAACAGAAGTCGTATGTGCCGAAATATTTATCGTATGCGCCAAAAAAACTCACGATTGCACTAAAACGTCACGTCCAACCTGTTTACATAAACTTTTCCAGAAAATTGTTAGAAATGGGATTGTGGCCCCATGGTGGGCGCCATTTTGTGTGTGTGTGAAATGTGGGAGAGTTAGTAAATCAACACAAACCTTAATGAAACGAATTATATCAAAGATTTGAATCAAGTAAACTACTCTATTTTGTAGTTAAACAAATCTTTTAAAAATGTCTCATTGTCCTCTATTTTCAAGGATTTATTAAACCATTTGGCCCTCAGATTTCTATGTGCACTATGGTTGTTAAAATGACAACTTGAGAAACAAGATAATATTCAACATGCAAGCCAATTAAATTCCTACATGAAACTATATGATGAAAATGATAATGGATACTATGATGGATGGATGATGGTGTTAGATTATTCGAGGTAGATAATATGGATATGGAGCTAGGATAATTCTACATATGCTCAAATGCTAACTATGAATATGCTAATCTAAAATGCAACTATGATGCAAAGGATGACATAAAATGCAACTATGAAGCAAAATGTGATTCTAAGATCTAACTATGATGCAAAACATGATATGAAATGTAACTATAAGACTCCAAAATGCTCCAATGCTCAAACGATATTCTTGCATGATAACTCTACTCAAATGTGGATGCAAAATACAATGGCAAAGGGTTGTATTTATAGGCTTTTCCAAGCATCTTGTGATGTGGCAACGATTGATAGTCTAATTTGAATAAGAGGAATGAACAGTGGAGATGGAGAGAATCAAGAAGGTGTCCCCTTGACCAAAGACAACATGCCAAATGGATGGAGGAATCTCTTGACCAAAGGCAACATGCCAAATAGATGGAAGACCAAAGTGTGTGAGGAATAAGCCATGTGCTTGAAAGTTGGTTGAAGAAGTGTGTGAAGAATAAACCATGTGTTTGAAGATAATTCTAATTTAAAAATTAGAATTATTTAATTTGATGTGACCTTGGTGAGGTGGTATAAAAATTTGTAGACATGTGCTTGAATTCCTAATCCGGGATTAGTGAAACTTAATTAAATAAAACAAGCTTATGAAATTTGTTTACTTAATTAAATTAGAAGAATATGATTTTTAGATTTGAAAAATTAGAAAATATGAACAATATAAATAAATTGAGAATTTATTTATACGTAGTTGAAATATTAATTAAATGACTAATATTTAATTAATTAAATATCTTGACCGATTTTAGGTGTATACAGTTTTAATATATTTTATTTTTAAAATAATGCAAGTAGGTTATTAAATTTAAAAAAGAGGTTGATTAGACATTACAAAAAAAATAGCAAAACATATTAATTTTTTTTGAAAAATATATGGTGCACTAGAGGAGAGAGTCCTCTTTAAAAGAGTATAATTTATTTTTTGAAAATGATAAAAAAATAGACAATAGTTGACGTCCAATGGAAACTGTCAAATTTTGAAAAGTTTGACTTTAAAATATTATTATGAGAAAAATATACATCAAAATTTCAAATTTTTTTCCATGCACTAGATATTGAAGTCACCTATTTGGACAAAAAAATTAGGGGAAAATGAAGCTTTTTTCTATTTGTTTCTTGATGTGAAGTGAACGTCACTTTTTCCTGAAATTTTTAGCATTCCAAAATCTACTCTTAAATTGATAAAAAAAAAATCAAACTTTTTAAAAAAAAATATGAAAAAATTACAGTATTAAACTTTATCAATATTTCTACCTTTTATTAGTTTACATCATTTTAAAATTCAAAATATAAAGACCCCTTTTATGTGGTCAATGTTCAGAATTTTTTTTGTTGGTGGTCATTTTTTTATAAATTGTGACACAAGTTTGTGCTTTTACCGCTCTCATATATTTGGCCTTGAGGATTTTGGCCAAACATTGATCTTGATTAGTACACCAAATTCAGTAGAGCTTGGCTGCCAAAGCTTGGCCAATAATACCTTCCTGTCGAAAACCCAAACCACCCTGTTGAATAGGCCTACAAATTGAGTCCCACTTAACCAAACTCCACTTCAAGAATAATATAAGTTTGAATAGAGAAATATTATTCTAATTTTCCAAGTTGGAAACTCAGATTTAGATAATTTTTCTTTCACTCTGATATGGATAACAAAGTTGAAAGATAATTCTTTGTTGTATTATTTAGAAATATTTATTTCATTTTCTTTGAAAGACAATAATTCCAATTTATGATATAAATATTTATATTTATATGTGTATATTCATTCATAATGATATATATATATATATAAGTTTATATAAAAGAGAGTTTATGATATGTGATTATGAAATTAAGAAATAAGCTTGATGCTTTCTTAGTTGAGTTAACTGATTAAAACCAACTTTCTAAATTGATTTGTTGAAGAATTTTCAAACACTTGAACATAGTTTTCCTTTGAACAAAATAAGTTGGTATTTTATATTATATTTTTACCAATAATCTTATTGTGTTCTTGAGCATATAACCATAAGGAAAAACATTGAAAAGTATAAAATATTTTAATGAAGTGATATTTTATTATTGTTCAATATTATCATATTTTACTTATTTGACAAGTAGTCAATTCCTTAAATGTGAGACAAAGTGTCTTGAGTTGATGACAATGTGTTATCATTAAAAACCATATGTGCATAAAAATAGGAGTAGTTCACTCTCAAGGGTTGAATTAAAGTACTTGAATAAGTGGCAATTAAGTCCCAAGATTTTATGAGAATGTAACGTGGGTGTGCAAATCCAGGAAAGCATATCCATCCTATTCATTTACCTACTTAGTGAGTTATTATTTTATGATTGAGTATACTTATGAAAGGTCAAATAAGCTAGTCAAATAGTCAATTATGTGTTAAACCTTAGGGAAAGGTAGTTTCCAAGTTGAGTTAGAGGTGTGTGAACTTAAGACTTCAATTCCTAATGAAGTGTTTGATATGTTTCAAAACTTTGGAAAAAGTAATACAAAAGTCTCTACTTGCATTAGTTGATTCATTGTGATCTAAATGGCATATCTAATCACATTGGTTATTGATGCAGGAGCATCTCAGGCTCTCAAGCTATCTGCATCAATATGTACGTAAGAAAAAAAAAATCTCAATTTTGTTGCATTTTACAGATGCATTGAGGTCTTTTTGTAAACCCTAGCCCGTTGGTTGGTGTCACTTTGACACAATGTATTCGATAGGACTTTAGTTGGCATCCCCTCGATAGCTCGATGCGAGGCTGTGTATCATCAGTGGGACTATATGATTTCGGAGGGACTTTGAATATAGTCTCCTTGATACTTGATGGAAGGTATGTTTGTAGTCCATATATAGGTGGTAAGTCTTTACCGACAGAAGTTTACCACTTCGGCGAGAGTCTCTAAGATGTCCCTTTGACAACTCGATACAAATCCTTGACTCTCATCGATGGGAAAATGAAATTGATAGGACTTTGAGCTTGGTCTATTCGACGAGCCGATATGGCAGTTTTGAATGTTGATGTGGATGCCTTAGTGCCACATACTTTAACGATGAGACTTTCTATATCGAAGGGAGTTCCTAAGCCATCTCCTCGATAGCCTAACGAAATGGAGTTGAAGACTATGTGGTTTTTTGGTTCATTTTGGCCTTTGACAGTTAATCGTGCAGAGACTGTTTCGTTGGTGGAAGTTGGAACAAACTATTTTCCTAGGATAACAGGGATGATTGATCAAACTAGATCGTATGAATAATGGGGAAAATTGTTTGATAAAAAAGTGTCAATTTGGCCTCTATGAAAATTGCTCGATAATTGAGCTTTTGAATGTACTCTATAATCCGTTAAAATGGAAATAAAAGGAGTGTTGTTCTTCTATTGAAAATTGTTGCATTGTAGTGTGGTTTTTCTACTTGATTGACAACTTGATAAGGCTCTCCAATCTCGACTACGTCAAGTGGTATTAGAGAAGGTTTTCTCTTGGAGAAAGTGTCAAATATATTACAAAGTCCTGAAAGGAATTTGTTGTGGGTGAGTGAGAAAAGGAAGAAGACCTGCAACTATGGAGGACTTGCGTAAAATGACACAAAGAAGATGTGGCATAGGAAGAGGGGTGCGAAGAGATGCATACCTTGTCCTGATAGAGATGCTGAGGGGAATTACGACTAGGTTGGAGGTTGTTGAAACTACACAAAAAAGAGTTCATCATGTTGAAGACGTGAGTGATGATGAAGAAGAATAGGCTGAAGTTGAAGGAGAAGAAAACCAACCTGAACTTGATCAAGGAGAAGAGAGGTTCATTCGAGCCCTAACCAAAATAAATACCCCCTGTTTTAATTCTCCAGACTATAGTGGTAACTTGAATTTAGATGAATTGTTGGATTGGATCACCAAGATGGATAAGTTCTTTGACTTTGAAGGTACAAAAGAAGACGAGAAGGTGAAATATGCCTATACAAAGTTGAAAGGGCATGCATCCCTATGGTGGGATCTTTTGTAGACTGATATACAAAGAAGAGGCAAGGAGAAGATAAAGTCATGGGACTGAATGGTAAACAAATTGAAGACAAAATTCATGCTTGTAGACTATCATATAAATCTATTTAGAAAATTGTAGAGCTTGAAGCAAAGAGAATCAATTATTAGGGAATACACATAAGAGTTTTATCGATTGAGCATTCGAGCAGATCACTTAGAGAATGAGGTTGAGCAACTTGCAAGGTATCTAAATGGCTTGCAGGTGTCCATACAAGATGAGATTAGATTTCTCAGATTGTAGAGTGTGGAAGAGGCCTACTAGTGTGCACTGATGGATGAAGAGAAGCTGAATAGGAAAAAACAAAGCAATAATAGGGCTAGAGGCAGAAATGCTCGTGGAAGAGGACAAAGCAATGGTGGAAGAGGATATCTTTCCAAACAAGATGAAGATGGTACCTCTCATACTTAGGAAATGGGAGGCAGAGGAAAATCCTGAGGAAGAGGAGAATCTTTTCGAGGAAGAGGTAATTTTGGAAGAGGAAGAGGTAGAGGCTTCATCGTTACATGCTACCAATGTGGAGAGATTGGAAATAGGTCTTTTGAATTCCCACAAGTTCAAGGTAGAGGTAAGGGAAAAGAGGCCAAAGTTCATGTGGCCCAAGTAGAAGATGAAGTGGTAGAAACTTTGAAGCAGAGAGAAGACCCAGAGGACAGAAAGTCTTTAAAAAAAAATAAAATTGTTAAGCCTTGAGAAGGAAAAAATGGAACCAATACAGAGAAGAAATTCGTTCAGAACCAAATGCAAGTTAGGAAGCAAGCGTTGTAAAGTAATTATAGACAGTGGCAATGTAAACAATATTATGTCTGAAGGAATGGTGAGGAAGTTGAAGCTAAAAAGAATGAAGCATCCCAGCCCGTACAAGGTCTCGTGGTTCCAAAAGGAGCATCAATTAGTGGTAAGAGAACAATGCTTGGTTAATTTCTAGATTGGTAATTACAAGGATGAAATACTCTGTGATGTAATGCTAATGGATTCCTACCATATCTTGCTGGGAAGACTGTGGCAATTTGATCAACAAGTTGTTCATGATGGAAAGAATAATACATATACCATTAAGAAGGATGGTTAGGAATTTATTTTGAATCCTATGAAGGATAAAGATGAAGATACAAAAGTTACTTCCAGGGTGTGTCTTGTCTCAGGAAATAAGTTCTTAAAAGATTTGAAGAAGGATGGTGTTTGTTATACATTTGTAGCCCAACCATCTCAAAACCTGATAGTAGAAAACAAAGAAAGGCTACTGATAGAAATTTAAGAATTGGTTGATGAGTAATGCTTGGAGTCTTGTTGAATATTTGTTGTGGGGTGGCAGATTGAGGATCCAACCTATAGCTACAGAGGACTTGTGCAAATATGGTAGGAAGAAGAAATGGTAGAGGAAATGGAGCTGTGGAAATGTAGACCAAGCGATAATGGAGATGTTACGAGGAATTACTGTTAGATTTGATGTAGTCAAAATGGCCCAGAGAAGAGGTTGACTAGTTGATGATGCAAGTGATGAAGAAGTAGAACATGAAGAAAGAGAAAGAGTAAATCAACTTGGTCTTGATCAGGAGGAAGATAGGTTCATAAGAGCCCTAACTAGGATTAATACCAGACTATATTTCAATCCACCAGATTATAATGGTAAGTTGGATTAAGAAGAATTTCTTGATTGGATTACAGAGATGGGAAAATATTTTGAATTTGAAGGTACCATTGAAGATAAGAAGGTGAATTTTACTTGTACAAAGTTGAAAGGACATGCATCCCTTTGGTGGGAAAATTTACAAATAGATAGGTAGAAATGATAAATTCATGAGATTGGATGATGAATAAGTTGAAGAAAAAGTTTATGCCAGTAGATTATCAGATGAGTTTGTTTCAAAAGTTGAAAAATTTGAAGTAGAAAGAATCAAGTGTGACAAAATATATTGAAGAATTCTATAAGTTGAATATCTGATCTGGACATTCAAAGGAGGAGATTGAGCAAGTAGCTAGATATGTAAATGGTTTGAGGTCATCTATACAAGATGAGATTAGTTTGATAAAGTTGCAAAGCATGGAAGAGGCATATCAGTGTGCCCTAAAAGCAGAGGAGAAGCTGAATAAAAGACATGAGTAGAGGTAGAGAGGAAGAGGTGGAAGATTTCAAAGAGGAATAATTTTTACTGGAGGAGGAAGATGATCTTTTTCAGAGCATAATAAGGATAAGGAGGTTAGTAAGAATGAAAATTCGTACCTTAGAGGTGATGGAAACTCTTATAGAAGAGGAGGATATGGTGGTTACCGGAATGAAGGTTATAGAAGAGATAATAGAGGATAGGAGAAAAAGACATTCAAGGGAACTTTCTTTCAGTGTGGTGGTGAAGGACACAAAGTATTTGAATTTAATCAGGGAGAGACAAGTAGGAAGACAGAAAACCATAGAAGAATAGCCTTTGTTGAGGAAGATCATGTTGAATCATCTAACCAATCGAAAGATGGAGAAGTATTGGTGAGTAGAAGAGTATTATGTCAAAGCGAGTTGGAGAAGGAGCCATTGTAGAGAAAAAATTTGTTATGAACCAATGCAAGGTAGTTGGTAAATGTTGCAAGGTGATTGTTGATAGTGGAAGTTCTGAGAACCTAGTTTTGTGAAGATATGGTGACCAAATTAAAGTTGGAAAGATTGAAACACCTGAAGCCCTATCAGATAGCTTGGATTCAAGATGAGCATAAGATTTTGGTAAGTGAACAATGTTTGGTGAAACTAAAGATAGGAAACTACCATGATGAAGTATTGTGTCATATCATGCTTATGGATATATGTCATATTTTGTTGGGAAGGCCTTGGAAGTATGATAGATAGGCTATTCATGATGGAAGGAAGAATATATATACCATTGTTGCTAATGGGATGAAGCAGAATTTATTGCCTTTGGAAGATGTTCCTAAAGTTGAAATTTGTACAAATGCTAGAATTTTTCTGGTTTATGGAAGGAGATTCCTATATGGATTGAGACATGAGAATGTGTTATGACATGGTTCCTAAGAAGACTGAAGACCTGAAGCATGTATAAGAACACCAGGAAGAGATAAATGAGTTGCTAATAGAGTATGAGGAGATCATTTCAGATAATGTACCTAATGGATTGCCACCTGTAAGGAGTATTAGTCATTGTATGGATCTGATTCCTGGAGCTAGTTTTTCTAATAAAGCATCACACCATATGACACCTACAGAGAATAAATAGTTGAATAGACAAGTGCAAGATTTTTTGAGGAAGAGTTTGATTAGGGAAAGCTTGAGTCCTTGTGTAGTACCTGTTGTGTTAGCACCTAAGAAGGATGGAGAATGGAGTATTGTACAGACTCTAGAGCCATAAACAAGATCATAGTGAAGTATAGATTTACTTTTCCCTGGATGGATGACATTATGGATTGTTTGAGTGGAGCTAGATATTTTACAAAGATAGATTTGAAGAGTGGATATCATCAGATCAAAATTAGAGAAGGAGATGAGTGGAAGACAACATTTAAAATAAATGAAGGACTATATGAGTGGTTAGTGATTCCTTTTGGATTAACAAATGCACCGAGTACTTTTATGAGGCTAATGAATGAGGTATTGAAGAAATTTTTGGGTAAATTTTTTATTGTGTACTTGGATGACATCTTGATTTTCAGTAAGAGTAGAGAAGAACATTTTTTTCATATTAGACAAGTTTTGCAAAGGTTGAGAGAAGAGCAGTTGTTGATAAACATCAAGAAGTGTAGTTTCATGAAGGAAGAGTTAGTATATCTGGGATTTTTGATCTTTGTGGGTGGATTGAAGATGGATCTTGAGAAGGTAAGATAAATTTTTGAGTGGCCTACACCTAAGAGCATTGGTGAGGTCAAATCATTTCATGGATTGGCTAGTTTCTACTGGAAGTTCATTAGGAATTTCAGTTCTATTTGTATCCCTATGACATAGACAATGAGAGGAGATAAGAAATATTTTAGATGGAAATTTGGAGCAGACCGTAGTTTTGAGTTGTTGAAGCAGAAGGTGACTAAGCAGCTTGTGTTGGCCTTACCATATTTTAATAAGGTATTTCAAGTTGACTATGATGCAAGTGGAAGTGCAATTGGAGCAGTGTTGAGTCAAGAAGGGAGACCTGTAGCTTATTTTAGTGAGAAGTTGAATGATGCTAGGAGAAGATATTCAGTGTATGATTAGGAGTTTTATGCCATAGTTCAAGCCTTGAAGAAGTGGAGACATTACTTGTTGCCTAAGGAGTTTGTGTTGTATATAGATCATCAAGAATTGCAATATTTGAATAGTTAGGGTAAGTTGAATTAGAGACACATGAGATGGGTAGAATTCTTGCAGAGCTATACTTTTGTTTTGAAACATAGGAGTGGAAAGTCAAATAGAGTTGTTGATGCATTGAGTAGGAGAAGGAATTTGCTGACATAAATGAGAGTAGAGGTATTAGGTTTTGATGAATTGAAGAACTTGTATGAGGGAGATCCAAATTTTGCAGAACCTTGGAGAGCTTGTAAAGAACCGGTTTTGGAGGATAGGAGTCTGTGGTTGGATTATTTCATATAGGAGGATATGTTGTTCAGAGGAAGTTAGTTGTGTATACCCCAGAGTTCAATGAGAGAAAATCTAATAAAAGAAAAGTATAGTGGAGGATTGTCAGGACACTTTGGAGTTGACAAGACAATAGCATTGGTAAGTGAGAATTATTTTTGGCTGCAGATTCATAAGGATGTTAGTAAATTTGTGTAGAGTTGAAAATTTTGTCAAATTGCAAAGGGAAGTAGTTAGAGTGTTAGATTATATAAGCCTTTGATAGTTTTGGAGAGACCTTGGGAAGACATAAGCATGGATTTCATACTTGGATTGCTAAAGACACAAAGAAGTGATGATTCTATATTTGTGGTGGTAGATAGATTTTCTAAGATGGCACATTTCATACCTTGTAAGAAGAAAACATATGCAGTACATGTAGTAGATTTATTTTTCAAGGAAGTAGTAAGATTGCATGGATTACCTAGGAGTATTGTTTTAGACAGAGATGTAAAATTTGTTGGATACTTTTGGAAGACACTTTGGAAAAATTTAAAGACAGATTTGAAGTTTAGTTTTACTTTTCACCCACAGACTAATGGATAGAATGAGGTAGTAAATAGGAGTTTGGGGAACTTGCTAAGATGTTTGGTTGGAGAGAAGACTAGAAGTTGGGACTTAGTCCTTGCACAAGCAAAGTTTTCGTACAATAATTTAGTGAACATGAGTACTAGAAGGACACCTTTTGAGATTGTTATTGGAGTTCATCTTAGAGGTGTAACAGAGTTGAGAGACATTAGTATGGAAGATAAGAGGAGTGCAAAATTAGAAGAATTTGTAGAACATATGAAGAAAGTACATACGCAAGTGAAACAACAATTGGAAGACATGAATCAAAAGTATAAGGAGAAAGAAAATGAAAAGAGGAGACATAAGGAATTCAAAGTTGGAGATGAAGTATTAATGTATTTAAGGAAGAAAATATTCCTAGTTGGCACATACAACAAGCTAAAGATGCAGAAGTTTGGACCTTGTAAGATCTTGAAGAAATTTGATTCAGGAAGTGCATATGAAGTGGAGTTACCAGATTGCATGGGTATATCACCTATATTCAACATTGCAGATCTACATCAATACCATGAAGTAGAATTCAGTGAAGTTAGTAAAGTAAATTTGGAGAAACAATTTCCTAAACAATAGTCAAATGAGATTGAAGAGATTCTGGATATCAGAGATGGAAGGAAAACTCATGGAAGTACAAGAATATCTTGTGAAGTGGAAGGGTAGACTAGTGGAGGATTCTTCTTGGATTTCTTAGGTTGAGGTAGACTATCTTGGTTTTCCTTTAGCACCAAAAAAGTGAGGGACTCATTTTTTTCTTTAACCCCAGATGTTTGATGCAAGAGCATCCTTGGTTCTTAGCAATCTTGCATCAACCAAAAATATTTTCTTTCAGTTTTTTCCTTGTTTTGTTCTTGCTCAGTTCATGTTGGTGGATTCATCATATTTTCTCACCAAACCCTATGGATCTAAGTGTACATCATGGACATGTTCATAATCCTTATTCCAAGATTTGAGCATTGTTGGATCTTTTTTCGACAAGTTATCGCTTCCGGAATAAGTGGCAGTTTCTTGAACCGACACTGGATGCCAATGCAATTGATGGGTCAATTAGTATAAATTTATGCCAAGGGGACAAGGACTCTACTGTTCCAATTTCTTCATCACCACAATATGAGAAGTATGGTGAGACTCAAGTTAAAAGCTCACTGGATCAAAGAAAATTTGGTCAGGTATACTCAGCCAAGAGTCTACATAAGATGAAAAGATATCGTGGGGAATCACCTTATGATATGTTTTCCAGGTTTGTGGATACTTTATTAGAGATACCTAAAAATTCCAGACTAGAAGATTCAGTATGTATTGATTTTTTTTGTGAGATGAATTTGTAAGCACATAATCTGCAAAATATTAAACTTTGAAAAACATTATCATATGGGTCAAGTTAAATAAAAAAAAAGTACTCCTATGAGATATTGAATCATGCTAAATAATGTAAACAAAGCAATATAATACCAAAGAGACTAATTGAAAGCTTGTAAATCATGTTCAAACCTATACCATAGTGGATTGGTGCTACTTTGATGTGGAAAGTAGCCCTTTCCCAATCCCTTGACAAGCTTGATGATGAATGTGTGATCTTTGATGCAAAAATGCCAATAACATGGATTGTGGATGGTGAAATTCTATGCTAAATTAGATGAAAATGTGGATGTTATGAATTCAAATAACTATAATAGAAATGCATAAAATTGTATATTCAAAATTCCTAAGATTGTGTCTTCAAATACAATAGAGAAGGCCTCTATTTATAAGGAAGAAGGATGGAAGAATGGAGAATAGGATGAATGTGGGAATAAACTTGAGCCAATGGCATTGTGCTACTTCTCAACATGCTAATGAAGGAGAGTGGAGCACATTTTGAACAATGTGCATGTTAAATGCATGTAGGTGGAATTTGAAATTCAAAAGATGGCTTGTGTAAGAAGAGATGTAAGAGGAGTTAATGCCAAGTTGGCTCAAGGAGAGGACATGTAAGAGCTTTTAGTGCCAAGTTGGAGGACAAAAGTCCTTTAGGAGGGAGAATTCAAATAAGTGGAATATTCCAAGAATATGCCATATTTGAATGGAAATAGGAGGAATTAATAAATAAAATAAATTGATTTACATGTGCAACTTGCAAGAGCTAGAGGAATGGAGGATTAGTGTTAGAAGTTAATTAGGATTAATTAACTTAGATGAAGTTAATTGATTTGACATTTGATTTAGATATTTAGATTTATTTGAATCAAATGAGAAGATAGTGGAAGAATAGTAATTTAATTAAATAAATTTGATTTATTCAATTAAATGAAGAACATTAGGATTCAACTAAATAAAATTGATTTATTTAACTAAATGAAGGCATTAGGGTTTAACTAAATAAAATTGATTTATTTAATTAAAAGAGGACATTAGGATTTAATTAAATAAAGTTTATTTATTTAATTAAAAGAGGAATATGGGGTTGGGGCCCTAGCTCAGTTGGCTAAATATTTCCTGTTGTAGGAGGTTGGTCATGAGGTCTAGTCTCCCCCACCCCGTGGTACTAGAGGGTGTGTCACACCAGCATTGTTGGTCATGTTAAAAAGTTTACCAGGTGCACTTCAGTTTATAGGGGGTCATGCTACCCAATTCTTGTAGCCTAAAAAAAAGAGAAATATGGAGGAATTTAATGATTTTTTTTTGGTGAGTAAGAGAGTTTTTTTATATGAAAGGATGTAAACAAAAAACATAGAGCAAGCCCTTGATACAAGGGGAGCAGAAAAATAACCATAAAATGTCACTAAGAGAAGAAGAAGAAGACAACAAAAAGTAATTCCTCCAAAGAAGGAAATCCCAAAAAGAAGCTCAAAATTATCCCAAAAATCCGAAAGGCCAAAGCAAGACTAAACTTTTGCGTTCTTCTTGGAGAAGAGGGCCTCCATGTTCCACTGAGATCCCTCCTCAATTTGCTACCTTTCCTTCAATGTGGAGTTTTTTAGCCTCGGACCTCCTACCTTTTTTCCGCATTTCACCACAGTTAGGTTTCAATTTCTTGGAATCAGTCTAGAAAATCCTATATTTCAGAGGAGGAGCCACCAGAAAGTCATCAAAGAAATCAGAATTTGGATCATCTAGATCCTCCATAAAAGGGAAAGTTCCTTTAGACTCAGAGTCATCCTCATCATTCATAGTGGGAAAAATGTATAGATTAAGGGTAGTAGGAACCGCATGCCCTGGAGGACTCCCTGGGAGAGGCTCCAATGGAGCCACCGAATCAGCCCCAATGATAGTCTGGGAATCTAGAAACTTGTCATGGTTGCACCAAACAAAATCTGCATCATGAGATCCAAGGTTTCTAATCCATTTCTTGAGGCTGTGACATCTAGAGCTAGGAGAACTTGGAGTAGTGCAAGCCTCAATCTTGTGCCCCATCTTATTGCAACAGAAACATCTAAAAGGTAGACCTTCAAAGTTTAGAAATTGCAGCCAAGTTCCAAAAGAAGAGTGAATCTGGATCGAACCAGGGAGAGGAATGGAAATATCCACAAAAGCATAAACCCTTGTGAACCTACTCAAAGCCAGCTCCACAGGATTGACCTTAACAAAGGACCCAATCTGGTTAATCATTTGGCCAATGAGAGTAGGAGTCCTCATAACCAAAGGGAGATTATATAACCTAATCCAAATTGGGAGCTTCGAAATGATTGCAGTGGCAGGATCAAAGAAAGGTGTCCAAGGAGTGAGGAACAAACCATATTTCTTAAAGAACCAGGGGCCATTATTCAGAACAAAATTGTAGTCGTCAACCGAGGAAAAGCTAAACAAAAAGAATCCAAAATCAAGAGTGTGAACTGCAGGGGGAGACATGTCACTCGAGATAGACAAAGCCCAAGCTTGAAAATATTCAAGGGTAGGTCGCTTTTGCAATAATATGATGATCAGGGAGCGGCAACGAACATCTACAAAAATGGATTTAATGCTATCATCCGATATGTGAAAATCCATGGGATCATTCGATATAGAAATTTTTGCATCCCCAACAAAGAGACTAGAACTGCTGTGAGAATGAGTTTCCTCTGAGCTAAACATAGGCAGGTCGTCTAGCTTGGGAGGAGGAGAAATAGGGTTCGATTTCTTAATCTGCTCTAGATAGAATTTGTTGCATTCATGGAATGGATTCATAGAGTTCTTGCAATCCTTCAAAGTTTTGGGCCCATTAGCAGGCACATGAGAATTTCCCAAAGGATTAGAGGGAAGAGGAAAGGTAGAAGGAGAATCCACAGCCCCGTCCCTGCAAGAATCCGAATGAAGCACATAACGCCACCGCCCCTCACCACTAACCTTAGCTCGGGAAGGAACGCGACTAGATCCAATGTTGCTCCCATTTCTCCCAACCTTCTTACCTACTCCAACAGGGTTTCCTACAACCCTTGTCCATGCCTTCGGTTCGCTAGCTCCTCCACCGAGTTTCACACCATCACCATCTCCTTTGCACATTTTTTATTTTTTTCACTATATGGAATTTAATGAATTTAATCAAAAATAGATTATTCAATTAAATGGTTAGTATGAACGTGATTAAGGAAGAATCGGTGTTAGTGAACCAGAATCAAGTGCATGATATCAATCAGGATAATTTGAGTGTCTACATTTTCCCTCTTTGAAGCAATGTACCTATTGCATTGGTTCAAAGAATAACCTTGCTGAGACCAAAGTTTCAAAATTTCTTATTTTTTTGGATGCCCCAATGTTGCCCCAGTAGAAAGAAGTATGTTGGTATACTGCCCCCTCGAGAGATCGGGTGAAAAGTTTGATTTGAGGGTTGATCTCGCGATAAAGAGGTGCAAGATGGATGTATAGATGGTTATGCAAATGAGATGGTTTTAAGATGCTTAGAATAACCAATCTATATTATCCTAAACAACTTAAATGATAATGCAATGCATATGAGATGGATGAGATGGATGATTTTTTCTTATGATGATGATATGTATGACTATGTAGGCTATGTATGTCGACATTTTGTGGATGCAGGATGGATGCATTGGTGATGTTTGGTTGAATGTCATGATACCATTTTAACATGGAGAGAAGAAAGAAGAAATGAGCTGACGAAAAGAGGATCCAACAAGTCCATGATCTATCGAGACTTTATTAGAGATAATGATGAGAGATCGATGATGTTTCACTTATCAGAGATTGATATTTTAAAAGAGCTTACTTACCTTATGTTTGATAACACACATAGATATGATGCATCAAGGTATAAAGAACCAGGATGGCGTTGCACCTAGTGTGATGGACTTTGACTCGACAATTAGATAGGAGTATTCTTGTTCACACCTGGCGTACATAACCCTATTTAGAATGTAGTTTAGATATTTCAAACATCTTGGACCAAAATATAGGAAGAAAAGCCTTCTTATGTGGTTAACTTGATACCTAAAACATCATCCCTACAAACCAAACAAAGCATGCATGAGAAAAGTTATATTACAAGGATATCCAACAATCACAATAGACAAAAGATAATGATCAATGTCCCATTCCTCTCTCTAAATCATTTTGATTAGACATCATCGAGAGGTCATTGGAATGAACACAATAAGATAAATCAGCAAGACAAAGATCAAGTAAACAAAAAAGCTAATGTTCTTCATACCGCTAGTGAAGACTAAACTATGGTGATGCTTGATGTTGATGTCCATTGTAGGAAGGATGCATCCTAGGACATGATGTTATCAGATGATGGTTGGATTAACTGGATGATAGGCTATTGATACGAAGAGTTGACCAACTTTTTTACCGACTGACCTAGACTTGAGACCTTGACGTTTGAGTTTTCACTTGTTTTCAATTGTTTCACCAAAGGTTGAGGATGAAGTTGATTTATTATGAGTGGATGTTTATTTTGGGTGATTGTGAAATAGGATGGGTGGATTTTTTCAAATATTTGGATGTTTTTGAAGTTTTTGAAATGTTTTGAGGCTATTTTTGGTATTTTCAAGATGTTTTACAAATGTTTTGATTTTCAAAATTTCTAATGTTTTTGGTGTTTTCAGAGATTTTGACCAAGAAACTAACCTAAAGACCTATCCTAGGGGCCTCATGGGCTAATCAAAGATTATCCTTGCCTACATTATACACATAGAGACCACATAGTTCGACTGACACAAACTTGTTTATTGATAAGATATGAACAAATGGATTGCCAATTTATTATGATGGACTCCTAAAGGACTAACCTAAGTGTCTCAGAGGCACATCGATGATGGCCTTGCCTACGTTCAGAGCTCAGAGACTTAGTTCGACAAGACGACTCTATTTTTTTGAATTTTTGACTTTTTGACCTATTTTTGGATTTTTGACATGTTTTGAATGTTTTTGGATTTTTTTGAAGATGTTTTGAATATTTTTGGATTTTTTTTATTTTCTAAATGTTTTTGGATTTTTTGATTTTCTAAATGTTTTTGGATTTTTTGATTTTCTAATGTTTTTGGATTTTTGGATTTTTAAGGAAGACTACAAGAATATACACGAATCCAATCTGATATAGGTATAAGAACATGCCCCTAGCATGATGCAATAGGCTACTCTAATATAGGTAGGACAAAATGACCTTAGGAATGGGTCGAGTAGTACTAGGAGGGATCATGATACAAACACAGAATCAAGCTATGATGCAGACATGAATGAGTGATGGAAGGATGATATGGAAGTGTAATGAATGAATGATGCAAAACAAGTTGTAGAGATCATGATGAATGGTGAGTGATTATTTACTCAAGGTTCCTGTTTATTAGATTTTCACCAAGGTACTTTCCCAAAGCGCCACCGAAGTGGTTTTCACTAGAGGACAATTTTTTTCTTTACCGTTTTCAATCCTTTTTCTGATTTTTTGGATTTATACCTTGTAAGTTTAAGCATATATTTTTTTGAGATGGGAGCTATTGATAGGCTCCTGTAGAGGCTCCCCTTCAGGTGTAGATAATTGATATGCTCCTAATTTGTAGCTTGTTGTGACGATGAAGGGTCCCAACCAATTGGGTTCCAAATTTCCCTTGCTATATAGATTTGGTACATTTTTTTGATTCTCCTTCAATACAAGCTCTCCAACTTGAAAGGTTTGAATCTTGATCTTCTTGTTGTATCTTTGCTTGAGATGGTTTTGGTAGACTTGCAAATGATTCTAATCATCTATGCACTGCTCATCTAATAGTTCCAGCTCATTCAACCGTGACACTCGATATTCTTTATTAGTGATGAGATTTTGCAATGATATTCTTAAGGGTGGGAGCTTGATCTCAATAGGAAGGATAGATTCTAATTTATAGACCAGGGAGAATGGGGTTGCACCTATAGGTGTGCGGATACTCGTTCTGTAAGCCCATAAGGTGGGATTCAACTGTAGGTGCTAGTCACGATCAACTTCATTGACTATTTTCTTTAGAATTTTCTAGATGATTTTATTTGTAGCCTTTGCTTGGCCATTTTCTTGGGGGTATTATGGAGTGGAAAAGTGATGTTGGATATTAAAATTTTGGCATAGGTCTCGAACATCCCAATTTTTGAAAGGTGTCCTGTTATCTAAGATAATGGCTTGAGGGACATCATAGCAATAAATTAGGTAGTTTAAGATGAACTTGGATATCTGCTTTCCTGTAATATAGGTCATGGGTATGGCCTCTACCCACTTTGTGAAGTACTTAGTGGCAGTAGTGATGAACTTATGTCCACTAGATGAGGTGGGGGTGATTTTACCAATGAGATCAAGCCCCCACTATGAAAAGGGCCAAGGTTTAATGATTGGGTTGAGCTCTTGAGTTTGTGCATGGATGAGATCCTCATGTTGTTGACATTATAGGTATTTCTTGACATATTTATGAGCTTCCTTCTCCATCGATGACCAATAGTACCCAGTCCTTAGCAGTTTTTGGCCAAGGTCATACCACTTGAATGTGAACCAAAAATTCCATTACGTACCTTGGTTAAAGCAATCAAAACTTCCTTAGCATTTAGGAATTGTAAAAAGGTTCCTTCAATACTCCTACAGTATAGGGTGTCACCTAAGATAACAAAATGTGATGAATTCTTGAAAAAATATCTTTTAAGGTTTGGGGTGATATTAGCAGGAAGGACTCCTATTCTCAGGTAGGTTTATATGTCATGATACCAAGGATCACCAGGACCAATGATTTTGCACACAAATTTGGACTCTGGTACCTCGAATGTTGGTATGAGAAGCTACTTTACAAGGAATCCATGCTTAGGGACATTGCGTGGGATATCTAGTAGTGATCCAATTGTTGCCATAACATCCATTGATCTATTGTTCACCCTTGGTATTTGTTCAAATGTGATGTTAATTAAGAATAATTTGAGGATTTCCACCAATTTCTTGTATGGAGTCAATTTATCATCCTTTGTCTAGTATTCATCATTGACCTAATTGATGATTAATTGGGAGTCTCCATAGACCCTAAATGCCATGATCTACCACTGTATCACAATTTTGAGTCCTATAACAAGAGCCTCATACTCTGCAATGTTGTTTGTGCAAGGGAACGAAAAATTATATGACTTTGTTCTGCAGTCCCCTTGTGGTGTGATGAAAAAGACTCCAGCTCCCAACCCACATTGTGTGTAGGACCCATCAAAATAAACCTTCTAGTGGTCAGTTGCACTAAGATTGAACACAAACTCATCTAGGAATTCTGATACAAGTGGATTCTCTGAATAGATGGGTGCTTTTGCTAGTTGATCTACAATCACTTGTCCCTTAATATCCTTTCGTTCCACATATTTGATGTCATACTCTGTTAGGATCATAACCCAATCAACCATTTGACCTATGAGAATTGCTTTAGAAAGTAAGTATTTGAGTGGGTTAATATTGGAAATGAGTTTTATTTGATGGGCTAACATGTAGTGCCTAAGTTTTTGCAAGGAAAAGACTACTGCTAGGAAATACTTTTCAATGAATGTATAGTTCAACTCATGCCCTACCATGGTTTGGATGATATAGTATATGGCTCTTTCCTTCCCGCTTTCATCATGTTGAGCTAAGAGAGTGTCGAGATTTGTTGCTATTGTTGATATGTACAAGATCAATGGCTTGTTTGGAATCAGTGGCATAAGGACTGGTGGTGTGAGAAAGTACTCCTTGATTTTATTGAACACCTGATCACATTTCTCATCCCATTTGTATGATACCCCCTTGTGGAGTAGATGAGAATATAGGGTAGCCTTATCTACTAACTACACTATGAATTGGTGGATGGATTGGAGTCTTCCTTGTAAGCCTCTTAACTACTTTAATGTTCTTGGTGCTTCCATTTCGATAATTGCTTTGACCTTGGCAAGATCTATCTTAATTCCTCTCATAGACACAATAAACCCTAACAATTTCCTTGATTGTACACAAAAGACACACTTCTTCAGATTGAGTCTAACCTTGTACTCTTCTATCTTGTCAAAGATGGAGCTTAGTGCTACTATGTGACCCTGACACTTTCTAGATTTGGCCAATATGTCATCTACATAGTCTTCCATAGTCTTATAAATCATGTCATGGAAGATTAGCATTATATCTCTTTGATAGGTAGCCCCTACATTCTTCAAACCAAATGACATCAAGTTCCAGTAGTAGGTCCCCCATGGACAAGTGAAGGCTATCTTATGTTGGTCATCCTTAGCTATCATGATTTGATTGTAGCCTAAGAATCCAACCATTAGTGATATAATTTCATGCCCTGTTGTCATATCCACGATCATGTCTATGTTTGGAAGAGGAAAATCATCCTTGAGACATGCTTTGTTAAGGTCTCTAAAATATGAGTAGATGCAGATGCCCCCAGTGGGTTTAGAGACAAGCATAAGATTTGAAACCCACTCTGGGTAATCAATTGACCGTATGAAGCTACCATCAAGGAGCTTTTGTAACTCCAATTTGACTAGTAATGCTATTTGTGGATGCATCTTGCTCAGTTTTTTCCTTACTGGCTTTGCTTTTGGATAGACAACTAGATGGTGAACCACAATTTATGGATCAAGACCAGGAATGTTAGCGTAGGTCCATGCAAATTTTACCTTTCTTTCCCTTAGAAATACAACTAGGATTTCTTGTTCTTCTATCATCAGTGATTCTACATAGAAGGTTACGTGTGGTGTTTCGTCTATTCCTAGGTTGACTAGATTGCACTTCTCTGCTAAGATTGTTGACTTCTCCTGATGAATAGCACTAAGGGGAAGATTGAATCCCTCATCCTTTGGCACTTAGAGAGGTTTTCACCATTAGATGTGTACTTTTTTTTTACTATTTTTAGGTCAAAAACTGCTACAGTGTGGTTTTCACTTAAAGACCTAGAGATTATTTTTAAATTTTCACTTTTGTGACCGAGGGATTCAATCATTTCCTCATAGTAGGTGTGTGTCTCCAGCTCGATGTTGAATCCTACTTTATGATCTACACATGGTATAGTATCCTACAATCCCATGAATTCTAAGAGAGCCTCATTTTTTTTAACGTGTCCAAAATTGGTGGTCCTCATTGGTCATAATCGATGAGTTGGGGATAGACAAGTTTTATCTCATTGGTTTGGTTGTTTGATTTGAAAGATAGGGTACTAATCATAAAGAGGGTGGAATATTCGAATAACATGGGTAGATATTTGATGTGGGATTCATCACACACATCAGTTATGCCAAAGGTAAAGTTATCTATAGGTTGACCTGTGGACATGGGTAACTGAAGAGGAGCTTTGACCTTTTTAATCGGAGCAACTTTGCCAAGTATGGTTACCTTCAGAGGGGTACATCCAAGGCCAAGATTCCTTAAGCGCTTCTTAGCAACAATAGGTTCTAATAGGTCATTTTCATTTTTCTGAGTTTCTTGTTCCTGTTGTAGCCCATGTCAAGCATCATCTATAGTCCTTTATTGCTATCATCCATGGGAATATCAGGCATGGGCCTTTCATCTTGGTATAGCAGACTTGATATGTCCTTTTCATCTACCACTTCACGGTTAGGTTCCCCCAATACTTGAATCTAGAGGGGTCTACTTTGAAGGTTTGAGATGAGGTTCTATTTGGATGTGGTTTCCCATTAGATCTAGGAGATTGAGGTAACTCTCCTATTACAAAGGAAATATTCTTCATTTTGTAGTCCCCACACCCATTTTCTTAGATAATGACTTTAATATCAGAGATGTTAGGAATGGTGGGTGTCTTTGTCTCAGAAGTGGAAGCTAAGGTAGATGGGTCTATGTATAGAGTTGTGGGCCATTCATAATTCTTTGGGACTTGGGGGATCTTGTAGAACTTGGATTCTAGATTCTTGCAATAATAAAATGGCTCGGATCTCTTGATTTTGATAGGGAAACTTGACACATTGATGGAAGGTGTAGGCAACGGCTTACATCCCATGGATCCATGGGCACCCTAGGAGGATATTGTAAGGTAATTCAAGATCAAGGAATTGGCATGTAGTTTCCATAATAGCTATCCCTACTTGAATAGGGAGTTGAATAGTGCCTTGAGACACTCTTTCCTGATCATCATATGCCCTGATTGTTATACACTTACCTTTTTCAATGACATCCTCAGAGAATCCTAGATTCTTTATCAGCTTGAGGGTGCAAATATTTAGACCCACACCTCCATCCACCAAGACCCTTTTGATTTTATTCTTATGTACCAATATTTTGATATGGAGTGCACAGTTATGGGATGGCTGTGTTGGGAAGTCCTAATCAAAAAATGTTAGGAGATGTGGTGTGGTGATGTGTCCAAGCATAGCTTGGAACTGGCCTACATCAAGATCTGTTGGGATGAAGGATGTGGCTAATGCTTCTTCTAGGATTTTCCTATGTGCAGGTAAGATTTTTAGTAACTCCATGATGGAGATTTGAGCGGGGGTTCTTTTTAGCTGGTTCAAGACATTGTAACCATTGGGAATAGATTTTGGATTTGAGGTGGATATCTTGGGTGGTTGTGATGGTCCAAAAATGGTAACTCTATCACCACGTGTGGTGACTCCACAATCAACTTTGGATCTCTTGATAGTGACAATAGTGACCCATTCATCCAAGGATGCAACAACATGATTGTAAACATGGTTTACATTATTATACTTTTCTTTTCCATTATTGTTCCCCTTATTGTGATCAGGCATCAGATTTGTATATATTTTTAGTCTTGATTTCCTGTAGGTTGTTCAATGTTTATGATTTTGTCATCAATAAGGTCATGGATCAAAATTTTCAGTGTCACGCAATTAGCGATCATGTGCCCCTTGATTTTACAGAAATCGCAAAGGTGATTTTCATTGTAACATGGTGGTTTCACTTGGGGTTCTTGATAATTCTCATAAACAAGGATTTAAATGAGATTTTCCTATACCAGTTTCTTCATAATTGATTCCCCAAGGGCTGTGTATTTCTACTTGGAGGGATATTTGTTCCACGGGGGTGGTCACCCTTGATTATTCAGATTATTGACTACTTGATTTTTTGGTTGTTGTGATATGGTGTTGGCCTATCTATTGTTTTGGTTGTTGGCTTGTGGTTACTGATATGTCTGTGTGTATTTCCTTGGGGCACTAATCACAAATTTTGCATCAACAAAACCATCATTAGTGACATTCTTGTTCTTTTCCCGTGTGTGAGTTTTTTCGCTGGTGGATGGACGGTTGTCTTGATAAGTGGGTGTCCCCCCTTGTGTGATAAGGGATCTTTCGATGTTGAGTGCCTTGGGGATCAACTAGTCATATGTGGTGATGCATTGCATTTTTAGATGGAAGGATAAGGTCCCTTCAATATTGGTGATGATAGTGCAGATGTTATATTTTTCTGGCATAGCCCATTTGCTTCTGTTGGCCTCAGATCGCCATCGTTGTAAGAAGGATGCAAATGTCTCCCCCTAGATTGTTTTAAGGTAGATAGTTCTTCTAGACTCACATCCATTCCTATGTTGAATGAATAGTTTTGTATTAATGCATCCATAATTTCTTGGAACTTTTTGATTCCAATGGGGAGATGAGAAAACTATTCCATCGCGGGTCCAACCAAACTATGAGGGAACAATCACATTAGGTAAGAATCGTTATGTGACTTCCATACAATGTACCTGGAATTCCTTGATATGATCTTTAGGATTACCCATCCATTTATATTTGTCAAATTTAGGGATTTCAAATCCTTGTGGGAATGGTTTCATCACAGTGCTTCTGTTGAATGAATAAGGGAATAAATTCTTTGGTGGTTTTGTTATTTTCCCTGATTGGAGGTCTAACACTTGTTGTGAGAGTAATTTGATTTATGCAGATACATCATCTTATGGATCAAGTGGTGTGATGAATCTGTTTTGAGGTGGTTTGATTGTTTGAGTGATAGGTGGATTTCTTTGTGTGTTCGTGGGAGGTGGTTGCAAGTTTTTCTGCGCCAACAATGCTTGTTGGTATACTTGCAATTGTTGTTGTGCCAAGAATACTTGTTTTTAGTCTTGCTGCTACTATGCCAACAATGCTTGTTGTTGGGATAGTAGTTAAGTTGCTTCTTGTTATGCCTAATATTGTTGCAAAGCTTTTTGGTACGCTTTTTGTTGAGCTACTTGGTATTTTTCTTGAGCTTGTGCTTGAGTTTGTTGGGCAACTTGTGTAACTTGCACTACTTGTGCAGCTTGTACTGCTTGTGTGGCTTGCACTGCTTGTGTAGCTTGTTGTTATTGCAATAGAGATTGTGATTGAGCCTCTTGTTGTGCTTATTGTGCTTTTTGTGTGGCTTACTATGCCTACACTTGTGCAACTTATTGTGCAGCTTGTATAGCTTGTTGATTTTGGAATTGATGGAGTGCCTTTTGATAGGCTTGTTGGGAAGCTTGAATGTAATGTCGTATTGGTTCACCATGTTTGGATTTGTAGGTGGTGGTGGAGGATTTGGAATTGTGTGAGATTGGGTGATGAGATTAGATGTTGTTTGAGTGATTGTTGTAGATGGTGTGATTGATATGTTGGGTCCTTGGGAGACCACATTTTGAGGTATAGTGATTGATGGTGCTACATGGATTGATGTAACTTGTTGTTGTGATATCAGTGGCATGTTTGGAGGATTTGGTACACTGATTTTATTTATGATCAGAGGATTATTTTGGTTTGATTGATTTGGGATTGGTATGTTAGGTAGAGGTGGTTTCCCTAAACCAATGATTGATGTGGATGTTGGTGGTAGAGGAGGTAGTGGCGGAGGAATTGGCAGTGGATTTCCTTGAGAAAGTGATGATGAGGCCCCAAAGATTCCCCCTTGTTTGAATAGACCCTCTTGTCCTTGTGGTACCATAGGGAGAGAGACTTGTACATTTAGAGAATATGTCAGTGTTGCATAAAAAGTGGATGGATTATTGTTTCATGGAAGACCAACGAGACGTATGGATTCTTTGGATCTTTGGATCTTGAGGGATGAAATTTGATAGACCCAAGATCGTGTTTTCACCCAAGTTTTGATTATTTACAAGGGGGTGTGTTTGAAGAGCATGGAGCAATGAAATCCCCTTGGTGACAATGGGTTGAGTTGGAGCAAGGGATGATGTGGGTTGTGGGATGGGTTGGACGACATTTTGAAAGGGTGGTGTGAATGGCACAAGGGACATATTCTCAAGAGGTTTCTCCATAATAGTGCTTACATCATAATTAGAAGGCAGTTTAGCCCCTTCCTTTGATAATTCTAGCATGTATTGTGAAGGATTAAGTCTCATCATGGCATTGACAATTTTGTGATTTTCAGGATTTTGGACCATTTCTATGATTTCATCTTGAGTCATTCCTAGGACATTGTTGGTGATGTCTTCCACTTGACAATCTCCCTCTTTAAGATCTTTGGTACTAGAGGAAGATTGAGTGGGGGATTGCTAGATCCGATGGGATTGATTTCAAGAGTGGTTTGAATCAAGTCACTGGAAGTAGATGTTTCTTTATTGGCTTCCATGTTTTTCTTGTGTTGAGATCTAGTTTGGACCATAAAATAAGGATCAATTTTTAGGAATGTGGGAGGTGAACCTCTAACTCCTTGTATTGATCTAAACTTTAGGCCCAAAAAATAAAAAATAGGATGTTTAAGGATCAAAGGGTGGTGATGGGATAAATGAAAGGTGGATGGTGTGAATGATTGAAATCTTAAGAAACCTTGAAGGAGATACTAGACTTTAGGACTTTTGGAATTTTTATTTTGGATTGGACTTGGTTTGATTTTATTTGGATTTTATTTTGCTTTGGATTTTTAGTTTGGATAATGAACTTATAAACCCCAAGATTTTAGATGTTATCTTGGGATAAACTTTCTCACAAGGTGATAGTTTAACTAAGTGTATGAAGAAGGATTCATCCACACACACTTAGCCAAACACGATGATTTTGATTTGATTTAAAGGATTTTCCAAAAGTATAGTATGAAGGATTTTTCCAAGATTTCTAAGAGTTGTTTGTGAGATGGGTTTTGGTGGATGTTTGAGGATGGGGGAAGGTGTTGATTTTGATCCTAAGTGAACCTAGAGATAATTTTTCTTACAAGACCTCGTTATTGAAGAACAAGCTATACTTCTTATGTGAAAAACTCAAATCATTGAAAAAGACTTGGATTTTGATAATAATAGAAAAAATACAAATTGGGATTATCTCTTGAAGCACGTTTGTAGAAATTATAGACCAATCTCTTTCTAACTTCATAAAGTGTTGAAAGACATTTCTTGAGAGCTCTTGGACTAAAACCTTTGGTAGACTTTGGTTTTTAGATTTTGATATTTCGGGAAATCATTTGAAGAAACACATGTGTGGGGTTCAATTGTTTCTTATCTTTGCTTAATGAGTCCTTTTTACCACAAACACTTTCTTACTTAGGTTTCCAAACTAAATGTCTAACGTCTTAATTTCTTTTCATCCCACAAGGTCCATTATGTGGAAATCAAGAAAATTAAGGCAATAGTTTCCTAATGTTTACTTTAGCGAGAGAAAATTGAGATATAAATCCAAATACTTGCCTCTAAGGATGGAATCCCAAGGGACAAGCAGTAGCACTTGGATTTTTTCAAAGGTATTTGCTTCCCCTAGAGGGTTTGAAATTTGATGACCTTGTTGAATGTTTGTTTTTCCAATGTTTTAGATCCAAGCAAAGTGTTTTGATTCAAAATTATGCACAACCCTAGGATAAAAGAGATAATATTTGTTAAATCCCCACTTGGATAAACCAGTTGCACCTATTCAAAGAGGATGACTAGAAGCTTGACCACATTGGCTCCCCTCCATGACACACACTTCTCGAGTCAATCAAGATTCAGTTCTCATGAATCTCCCATGATTAACTTCTCATCTCTACTAAGAACCACAAAAACGTGGGGCAGCTTCAGAGGTCTAACCTCTTGCACCAACAAATAGAAAGGGATTTTGACATCTACACAGTTTGGATTTTAGTTAATGCATCCATTCAAGTAGGCTATACATATGGCAAGTTGAGCTCCGTTAAGGAGGACTTCCAGCCCGTAGAGGTTATGCTCTATAGGGTTTCACGCACCACGTGGGTACTAAGGGAATCACATTAGGAGAAATTTACATAAAAAATGACCCTCATAAGGATGACATCATTAGCTTTTTAAGTTATCAAAAATCAACTAAAAGATGACATCAACCTGTACGGTGACATCATCCAAAATAAAAATAAAATTATTTATTTTATAAAATAAAACTTTCTAAAATCTTATGAATTAACTCATGATGGTTAATTTAACTCTACATATCCTATTCTATCTCATTCATCTTTCTATATATAAAATATTCTTTTTTTTTAGATTTATATTCTTAAGTTCTATTAAGTTCTATTATAGAAATTTTTTATACTTTCAAAAAAATATTTTTATTCTTTAACAAAAAAATATTTTAAAAAATATTTTAAAATCATAAAAATCATTTATGAAGTGCTGCAAAAATTTAAAAAAATTCTTTAATTATTTTTAATAATTTCAAATATTCTAAGATTTAAATGTTTAGCATTTAAATATTCTAATATCAAAATTTTATTATTTTAAATTTTTCGGTGGTCTTTTATAAGGATGCGCTCAATTTATGTGATGCACTCCTCCTTTTAAGGTGGAGTGCTCACATTTAGTGGGCCCCCTTATTATTTTAATTTAAAAAAAAAATATTTTAAACTTTTAAATATATATATATATTTTAAATATATTTTAAACTTTTTAAATATATATATTTTTTAAAATATATTTTGAACTTTTAAATATATTTTTAAATTTTTGTTTGAAAGAAAGACCGTTTAAAAGATTACTTTCTCTTTTGCTAATTTTCATTATCTTTTACTTTGCCACTTTTTAAATAATTTTAAAAAATAAATAATCAAGAAAAGAAAGTGAACTCGACTTTTTTAATAAATTATAATAGAAATATAAGTTACCAAACTTGAGTTTAAGAGTTTTTAAATAAAAAATAAATAATGAAGAAAGTGAACTTGAGTTTTTTAATAAATTATAATAGAAATATATGTTACCACTTTTAAAAAATCATGGACTTCAATTTTTTAAGGAATTATAATAGAAACGTGTCCCCACTTAACTCATGTAGTTAAGTAATTTATATTTTATATATTTAAATAATTTGTATTATATGAGATAATTTTTTATTTTTTAGAGTTCCTTAGGAGGCCCAATTTTTATGTAAATTTCCCCTAATGCTTGTCGGCATAACCATTCGTGAGCTTGATCTTTCCTCAAGCATCCAATTTATATACCGGTCGGAAGTGGCTTGGGTTTAGCCTGTTACCGGTTTGGGTTGTTCCCTTGGGGTGAGTACTTTTTCCCACCAAGATAGGCCCTCTAAAGGCGAACAATAGCAAGTAAGTACATTTGTAGTTTGATCAATCTTTGTTTGCATGAACAAAGAGAGAACACACGCGATGCCTTTTCTCACACTAGCAAGTTTTGTTCAATTTTAAAAACCAAAATTTGAAATGTGGAGACAATCTTTTAGACAACCTAATATCACCAAAAGACTTTTGATTCTCAAAATCACCGTGAAGCGTGAGAGAAGTGCATATGCCTTTGAATGATATTAGTTTGTAAAAAGGATTACAAAACAAGAAAGACACATGTTCATTTTAGACCCCAAATGCAGTAATGGATTCTTTTTAAAGCACCAAACTTGAGTGTGAAGTTGTTTGTTCAATTTTAATCTAAATCCAAAGATCTAGTGAGTTTCTAGGGTTCAATTTTAACCAACTTGAAGAGATCAAATCAATGGTTAATTTTAAACCCAAAACTGAAGTGAGTTGTCCTAAAACATAAAATGAAAGCAAAAAATGGAAGCCCTAGGCTTATTACAATAAGCATTTAAAAATGCTTTGTCAATTTCAAGTTCAATGCTCAATTTTCTTCAACTCCAATATGTTTGTGCTCTTTGATTCCAATGTGAGAGAAAAACCACCATTGTTTCCTGATGCCAATCCTATAAACATTATAAAGTTATCAGAAATGAGAAGTATGCACATATTGAAAAACTATAAAAGTATGTGCAAGGCATGTCAACTATTTGATGAAACTTGTGAACATAAAATTTATCCATCTCCCTTTAGGTCTTGTTTTTTTTTGCTAAGTGTTGGCCCATGCCTAAATGAATATCATCGTCATTTTTTGAACTTTACCACATGTCCGCTTAGCGTTCTCCAAAGGGATTTTTCCCTTTGCCTTTCAAATGACCCTACCATGCTTCCACGCGTTGTCGTTGCGTGCATCAAAAATTTTCTTCATTTCATTTTTGAGACAAACCCTACCTATGCACCATGTAGCTTCCATCCACCTATTCTTTGGCGAACCCCACAGTCGGTGCTAGTGGAAAGACACACTTCCACATGTCTTCCTAACGTAAGAATTCATTGGAAAGGAGGAGAATTGAACTAAGGGCTATGAAATGCAGCCATGTGGCTTTCTGGAAAGGAATTCTTTGAAGCAAGGGATGGAGTGATTACCAGTTATGATTTTCTGCCATGTGTGCTAATTTCCTTACTAGGTGGTGACACTTGTCTAAACAGGGTTTTGTTGGGACCACTGCCATCATTCACAAGGGGATGCATCTGGTTGGAAGCAACTACATGTTGAGGCTCAAATATTTTCTATTGCAATAGCCGAGAAAATCATGGCAGCTACATCATTGCTATGATTCTCAAATCTTTTCTATGATGGCTCGCCAGGCGGTGGGAGTGCTTGATATATATGCTGCTCTTTTTTTTATTTTGGGGTTCCAAATTTTTAGAGTTTTTAAGAGTTATGTTTTCTAGTTCCACTAGTTTATAATTTACAGAATCATAGGAGATATAGATTTTAGGAAGACACCAGGCCTTTTGTTGTTTTACATTATTGTAGAAAGACTCACAAACTGTGCCAATTGTTTGGCCTCTCTGTTTTCTCATGTTATTTTTATAAACTCTATATTGTGCCAGTATTGTCTTTGAATAGTTCATTTGCATAACTTCTATAATTTAAATGCAAGTTTGTTGATCTAGAACATGTATTTTGACTCTTCCTTTTATTAAATGTGTGTGAAAGATTATTTTATGTCATTGAATGCACTTTTCATGCTTAAAATCTTTAAATTTTGTTATTCTAGGACATAGCAAATTGTTGAACGGGCCCTTAGACCGAATCCAAAAGATAGGTTTATTGTGTCTTTTATCTAAATATTGGCATATCACCATAGTTAGATCTTTTATTTTACATCTGCTTCCTTTTCCCTTTCCAAACTCCAATTACAAAAGAAGCCAACTTCTTTAAAAACCTGGAGGTCACTCAATTTAGTGCAATAGGTCGCACATAAATTGAGTTTCCCACAAGAGGCTATTACCTTGCCAATTTTTGGCATCAATAGTTTTTTCTTTTCCTAGAATGCTCGGTGGGACCAAGCTTACAATCGCCTCATTAGAAGTCAGAGGGTGTATAAGCCATCGACTTGTTACTAGGTCTTAAACAACAAAAAATCCTAGTTTACTAGTACCACCATTAGGGATAGTACAACCCACAAACCAATTAGTAAATGTCCCACTTGCTCCACCCTATCTGCTAGCCATGTTGCAAGGTATTAATAGAAACTATGTGGCATGGGATGTTGGAAGCCCTCTTGTAGCACTAGTAGCACCCACTATTTGGATTGCTATCCTGGTCTCCGCTATAAAGGCCATACCTAAATTCACCAGAGATGGCTCAAGAACACCCACTGAACATCTACAAGATGTGGCAGATGTATGTTTGGTGCATGACACCACCATGTAGAATATGGCGCTAAGATTACTTGCAACCTCCTTTAGAGGAAAGGCATCAGATTGGTACCGAACACTGCCAGCTAGCACTATTCGCACCTAGGACAAGCTCAAAGATCCATTCTATGAAATATCTTCAAATGACAGAGACCACTCCTTGCTATACTACTAGTTGCATATTATAAAGCGAGGCCTACAAGAAGCTATGACCAACTACAATGCCTGATTCCATATCACTTGGAAATGAATCCAGGCTACTATCCAATCATCACCTGAGCTAGTATTTGTATTCTACTTGAAGTCTATCAATGTCGACATCTCGGTAATGATCCAGTCTTTGGGTGGAACCACTCTACCTGGCGCTTATAGCCTTTCCGTTAAAGAAAAGAACAATTTAATAGATGCTGGGAAGTTGCCACCCCAGCCCATCATGCCAATATTTCTAGAAATACCCATTCCTGCTTAGGAAGTCACATCCACCAGTGCGATGGATCCTCCTCAATATATGCATACATATCCAAGCGCCCCGTAGAATGTCGCTTCCACATGAGGATCTTTGAAGGATGAGATGATCAAATTCTAGGAGATACTATGGACAATGGCTAATGACATAACTACCCTCAAGCGAAACCAATCCGTGCCACCAAAGCTAGCCTATCAGAATTAAAAAGGTAGGAGATCTTACCAGCAAAACTAGTTTCAAGGGGGTGCTAACACAAATCGACAGGTGCAAGAAACCAATCAAATAGTACCAATTCCTTCCTCGATGTAGAATGCCAACCCAAGCTCGAGCCGAGAATTGACAACAAGGCAAAATAACTTAGTCGAAGATATCAACGCCTGGTGCTTCCCTTGCAGTGATGCACATATGCCTCAAAATTTCCCTTGGGGGAATCTATAGAAAAAGGTGGCCGAGCAATGTAGTCAAGGCACAACCTCTGGCTGAACACCAGGTATCTTTGTAGTAGTACCGCAAGGTCCACCGTAGAAGGAAATTGTTATAATTAAGCTAGGGAACAAAAACTTCCAAATTCGCCACCCTTCAATGTGGTGGAAAAATTAAAGAAATCATCCACTAATGTATCTCTTTGGGATATATTAGCTATTCTAGAGAAAAAGATGTTGCAGAAGGCTCTCAAGAAGACACAGGCACAAAGCCAATGAAATGATGTCTCGAAGAAAAGGTCACCGATCCATCACCACCTGCTAAGGTTATCACCAATGGCATGGAGGCAGCCTCTTCCAAAGTTAAAGATAAGACAAAACCAAACCTTTTTTCCTAACTCTTATTGTAGGTAAGAAGCTATTACACAACACCTTGATTGATTCTAGTGCCAATACTATAGTCATGCCGAAAAAAATAGTAGAGGCTTCAGGACTCAGCTATAAACCTATGAAAAGAGGAGTAATGCAGCTAGATGGGAATAAAGTCAAAATGGTTAGTATCATTAAGGACCTTCCCTTGACTTTATTCACCTAACCCAGCATCATAGTACTACAAGATACTATGATCATAGATGTTCATCCCATATTTAGCCTCTGTCTATCCCAAGAGTTTACTTCAAAGGTAGGCAGATATCTATCCCTTGATTGGTCACACATGATCCTTAGGATGAACTACGGTGTGAAAATGAAGATAGAATCTGAAGCTCTGTACTCCATACACATGGTTGAAGAGGCTATGATCAACTTTGAGGCTGCTCATACCTCTATCACAAAGTAGGAAATGTATTGCGTCGAGTTACTAGAAGATGAAAAGGGAACCAAAGATCGGACTGATCAAGAAGATGCTCTCTTTAGTGAGCATATAGATACTAATCCTTTTGGTAACTACCATGCCACTGAGTTGGGTACATATGTTATCTATGATGAAGATCAAGTGCTTCTGAAGGTCATCAAAGAACCTGAAGGTGGTCAAGCTCCAAAACTATGGATGTTGCACTTTGACGGAGCAAGATGCAAGGTAGGTGCAACAGCTGTGATATGTTTAATATCCCAAAATAATGAAAAGACTATGAAGTATTTCCGCTTCCAGTTCACTTGTTCGAACAATGAAGTTGAATATGAAGGGTTGGTACAAGGTTTAAGCCTTGCAGAATGAATGGATATCAAGCAAATGATAGTGTTCAGAGATTTTGAACTAATAGTCAATCAACTATGGGGAATTTTTGTAGCTAAGAATGTTCACATGCAATCCTATAGACACCAAGTTTGGGACCTGATCGTGTAAGGAAAGAAAAGGTGCGGAAGCAACTTTCCTAATGTCAAAACCATAGGGAAGAATGTAGAAATTACTTTTAATTTTCAAATTACAATCCAATTAAGACACACATGAAAGATTTATAGAAACAAAAAACATACTCAAAGACAATGAACAACAGATTTACATGGGAAAACCCTTTCAGGAAAAAACCCACCACACCAAGTTGAATCTCTTTGTATTATAGTAACAAAAAATTACATACAATGCAGAGATACAAATTTTTGGTATCAGTTCACAGTAGCTTCATTCACTATTCAACCTCTTACAAAAATGCTCTCAACAACCCAATTCATTCATCATCTTTTCAAATAAAAATTGATCCCTTAAATCTTATCACATTCTAATTTTTATCTTCTGTTCATCCTTATCCGCCATTGCCCCATCATAGAAAGTTTCCTCTTGAGCATTGATTTTTCCCTGCATGCAGTTCAGCTTCAGTGTCGCAACTATTGTAGAAATCTAACTGCCATCCCTTTGAAATTTTCTTCCTCTGATTGGTCTATGAGGCTTCACATACGATGGTCAATCTGGTCAAAGGCATTCAAACTTTTTTGGCATATCGGTGAGACACTAACAATGTCTCCCCGATGCCACAAAGTCTTCATATCGATATCGACATAAGTCCCAATAGCCGGCAAGACGTTATAATGAACACCATGAGTCATAATGAATCCATCGACATCCATTGCATTTCTATCAGCAAGAGATTCCTCCATCGGCAATACATTTTACCGATGCTCACAAGTCACATCAATTTCAACTTTTCCATCGGCAAGACTTTTCCATTTGTTGAGTCTCCTCAAGTTTCACCGAAGCACCTGACGGTCAGCAAGAAATTCGTCTTTCACCAAGACTTCACTCTGAGCAAACAAGTCTTACCAAGTTAGAAAGATTTTTGTCTTTCGCCGAGACCTCACATCGAGCAACCAAGTCTTACTGAGTCGGCAAGACATGTGACCTTCACCAAGACCTTTCACCGACTGAACATGTCATATTCAAGACTATCAACGAGACTCACCATCGGTCGTTGAGACCTCATACCGAGTGTTTAAGTCATGCCAAAACCATCCCTATCGGCAAGACCAGGCACCCATCGCCAAGACTTCATACCGAAGTCTTTGAGTCACTGCGAAGGCCCCAAGTGTATCCTCGTTGGGGAGACCTTCCATTGTCACTGGGACTTCATCCCGAGCGATCAAGTCACCCCAAAGACACCAGTCTCAGTGAGTCTCCCTGAAGCCTGATAAGAACATACTGTTAGCCAGAGGTCTTCGTTCGACAAAAGGTCACAACGAATGCTTCTTGTCACAGCAATAGTTCATTCGGCAAGACACCAACCTTGTCTCAGCGACTTGGAACATTTCAAAGGATTCAGAACAGTTAGTCAGCTAGACATGATTAATATCACAGCTACTTTTCCCTCCAGGAGTTACATGTTAGTATGGATTGAGGAAAATATTCCAACAGATCGAGGGATTCAAAGCTTTCAACATTTAAATGGTGCCCAGAGAATGAAATATAGATGAGGATCGCATGGCAGAAATCAGATATCAGTTCGACCTACCTCCGACCTCATTCACAACAAACACTCTATATGAGTGATAGTCTGACTAGCTATTCCAGATAATGATCAAAGCTAGAAAGTGTTTGACAGTGATGAACACATTGCCTCATTCATCCAACAGTCAAGAGAATTTGCAAAACAACTCCAACCAAAGATCACCAAAGCTTATGAAGGACAAATCATTTAGCTAAAGTCTAATAATCTCTCGAAGGGATTGGTCACTCTTGAAAACCTTTTCGATTGTGATGAAGTTTGTAGCATACAAAAGTGACTACGAGGACCTTCAAGTTGTAGATAGAAGAAAGCTTAAAATCAGAAAGGACATCCCACATCATGATAAAGAGATACTCATCAAATTTTGCATAAGGTACGAAGGAGTAGTGGCTTAGTCATATGATGGCCTCAGGGGATATGATCTTGATATCATCCAACACACAATAGAGTTGGTGGAAGGTGCAAAACCAGTTCGCTAAAAATAGAGGCCAGTGAATCCCAAGATTGAAGTGCTCATGGCACAAGCATTAACAAAGCTAATCCATTCATAGATTGTCTTGTCCATCAAGAATAACACATGGGTATTCAACCTAGTCCCAGACTAAAAGAAGAATGGAGATATCCATCTATGTGTAGACTTTTAGGACCTAAACAGAGCAAACCTAAAAGATCACTACCTACTACCTTTCAATGGAGTCAATCCTATAGACAATGGTCAGGTCAGAGATGTTTTCCCTGCTAGATGGCTTCTTTGGTTACAATCAGATCCATGTCAAAGAGGAGGAACAACACAAAATGACATTCACCACCAAGTGGGGTACGTTCGCATATGCCAAAAATGCCTTTTGACCTCTCAAATGAAGGAGCCACCTTCCAACTGGCAATAGATATCACTTTCAACGAGTTGATCAGTAAGATTATCTTGATTTATTTGGATGATTTGATTGTATTCTCCAAGTCCAAGGATGATCATTTTGACCACATTGAGATGGTTTTCAAAAAATTTCAAGAGTTTGGGGTATCCCTAAACCCAAAGAAATGTGTCTTTGGAGTTCCACAAGGCAAGTTATTAGGACACATTGTGTCTAAAAAAGGAGTTTCAATCGATCCCAAGCAGGTGAAAGCGATCAAAGAACTTCCCCTTCTAGTCAACAAGAAAGGTGTCCAATATTTCTTGGGAAAGGTAAATTTTGTTAGAAAATTTATTTCTGATTTTTTAGGAATAATTAGGCCAATCACTCTGATGCCAAAAAAGGATCGAGCATTTAAATGGACAAAAGAAGCTAGGGAAGCCTTTGAGAAAGTCAAGGATGCAATTTCATCAGCTCCTGTACTGGTTAACCCTGACTTATCAAAAGAATTCATAATGTATGTATTCAATAGCAAGTCAAGCATTACTATTGTCTTAACACAAAAGAATGATGAGGGAAAAGGAGAACATCCAATAGCATTTCACTCCCAGACCCTTAAGGAATATGACACAAATTACAACTTTTTCGAGAGGCAAGCATTTGCAATTGTAAAGGGACTCAAGTAGTTCTGCCACCTAATATCTTTCAATAAGGTGATGGTTTATGTTGTGCATCCTAGTGTGTGCAAATAAATCATGGAAGGATAAATCACCAAGAAATGGGCTAATTGGATCACCAAGATCCTCGAATATAACATTGAAGTTATGCCTACCAAGACGGTTTGAGGAAGAGGACTATGCGAATATCTTGCACATGATGAAGAGATAGCCACAGAGGAAGAACAACCGGAGTTAGTCCTAACAAATGAATCATAGTCCAAGGACTGTTGGCTGGGGGATAGAATAAGGTTTATGTGCACGGGAAAATACCCACCGGGCCTTACTCCTCAGAAGAAAAGATTCTACCGATTGCAAAATAGTGGATTCACGCTTATCGAAGGGATCCTATTCAAAAGGAATTTCAATGCCTTGTTGTGGTGTGTAACTATGGAACAATCAAAAAGGATCCTTGAAACTTACCACAACAACATTACGGGTGGACACTTCTCTGCTAAAACTACCACCATCAAAATCATGTGCACGGGGTACTTCTGGCCAACATTGTTCAATGATTCCTACTCCTTGGTAAAACAATGCAAGAAATGCCAGTTCTTTGTAAGAAGAAGAATTTTTTTTGTAATGCCTCTCAATCTGATAGTGGATAATGAGCCATTTACACAATGGCACTTGGACTTCATCAGGATGATCAACCCTTCATCCAACGTGGGACACAAGTGTATTTTAACAACCATGGATTATTTCACCAGATGGACCGAGGTTGTGCCCCTAAAAAATTTGACGGAGGTAGAAATAGTAGATTTCCTTGAGGAGCTGGTGACAAGATTCGTCCCTCCCAAAACCATCATCTCTAATAATGCTAAAGCTTTCCTAGGTGCTAAGGTATGTCAATTTGTGCTTATGCATGACATATTTCTTAAATAATCATCAAATTACTACCCATAGGGGAACATCTTAGCTGAGTCAAAGAATAAGAATCTGGTTGAACTTCTCAAAAGGATTGGGTTGGAGCACCAAAGAGAATGGCACAAAAACCTCCAAGTAGCACTTTGGGTAGACCGCATAACTCCTAAGCAAGTCCTCAAGACTTCGCCTTATGAGCTAGTATATGGAAAAGAGGCACTATTTCCAATTTCCATAGAAATTTTGTCACTACAATTGCTAAAATCTCTTGAGGTGGAACAAAATGGTGCCATGGAAGTTCAGCTGGCCAAGTTGCTGGAAATGCAAGAAAAAAGGGAAAAATCCCTAACAGCTATGACCAACCACCAATAAGTGGTTAAGCAGTGGTTTGACAAGAAAGCGTCTGACCAAGGCCTAAAGTGCGGAGACTTAGTGCTAAAGTTTAATGAAAGAGCCACAAAGCTAGGTCAGCATGGAAAATTTGATAGCCTATGGTAAGAAACATTCAAAATAATTCAATGCAAAGAGCATAATTCATTTGAATTAGAAAATATGGAGCAACAGGCATTGGGAATTCTGGTCAACGGAATTCACCTCAAATTATTTAATTAAGTTGCTCGACCTACCAATGTAAATATATGTATAGCATTTTTTCTTTTTGTTTCCTTTTCGTTTGTTGGACGGTCTTTTAATTTTAATTCTATAGTTCAAAAAGTGGAATGACTGACCCAGTATTGCAAGATGAGAAAATAAATTCACAGCTTGAAGAATAGAAGGAAGCCAAACACCCACATACAAAATTAAGCTAAAACCATATATATGCTAGAAGGAATAACCCACACAACAGAATCTAGAAGCATGAAACAAATTGTTTATATTAAAGCTATATTTCATTATATATGTTGTAATATTTACATTATCAAAATGACTCGAGGCCCACGCTTCTAAATATGTATCTTTTTTCTACTTCTTTTCTATATATATTCTGCAAAAGATCCTTTACAGGCATATATACAAACATGAGCTAATGGGTTTAGGTTTTAAAAGGAAAAAAGGAAAAGCAAGGAGGTTTTTAGTCAATAGCATGGGAAGCAGCAACAAACACATCAACAACAACATCTACAATATCTTCAACAGCAGGAACGATAGAGACAATATCATTAGTAGGAACAATGACTAGCAGTAGAGGGAACACTAGGTTCCTGAAGTCTGTATACCAGTCGATGTAGAAGAACGACACTATGTTGTAGAGGCGAAAAAGAAAATAATAGGCACGATCAACCCTCAGGCAGTGCTCATTTTGTGACTGGAGGTGAAAACAACTTAGAAATGATAGCCATTGTACAACTACATCCTCTTTAATGAACCTTTAAAGGTCACTTGTGGATGGGATACCTAAACCAAATGTGGCATTGGATACCACCTTGCTGAGGCCATTCAAGTACTTCTTGGGGAAAATTTCTTTCACCAAACGAAGAATCAACAGCTTGGGTATGTCAATGTCAAGCATGGAGGCAACAAAATGCGAGCACACGTCAGTGTTAACTTGATATTTGTCCTCATAATCAATACAATCCCCCCAACACCCATTTTATGGCTATAATGTCCAATGAATTTTTTTCTTCACCATGTTTTTTAGATCTCTAATCAAAATCTCTCCCAAAAAGGTTGTCTCAGATTTGTGGGAAACTAGCCTAATTGGGGTATTCATGTTGTCAAACACACTATAACTATCCTAAGACTATCTTTGCAAAATGCCTATGTCTAGCTTATAGAAATTCTTTGTAGACTGCCAATGCTAAAATGCTAAACCAATTGCCTGCTCCTAATTTATGATCAAATGCTAAGTGTGATTTAACTATTTCCTTAAGCATCTATTTATAGAAAAATCCAGGAAATGCATGGTATTTTTCTTACCATAAATGAGAAGCTAATCAAGTACCAACTTGAAAGTTGTGCCAGTGCTTGCTTGAATTTTCCACCCAGTTGTGTCTGCTAAAGTATGGGTATTGTGTGTAAAACTAATGAAGGGTAATTAATTAGCTTAAGTTCGGTGGTAGTAACTGGTTGTGCTATGCACAACCAGATATTGAGGTGTCGTTCTCTAGGTGCTTTGCAAATTCCAAGGTTGAACTCATATCTTTTCAAGTGTTGATTGCATCTCTGGCTTAATCATTCCTTGGGGATATTAATTTCCAATGCATATGAAATATTGAGCTTCTAGCAAATTATCGGTCTCAAGAAATATGATGTCAATGGCATGAAAGATATTGTTTAGCAAGCTTCCAAAATATATGGTATCGTATGTACATTATTTCCTAGAATTGGTTGATGCGGCCATTCCACGTTTCGACCCTAGCACCAACACAATTGAAGGCCGAACATTGAAGGTTCACATCACCTCAATAGCTATCTGGAATATGTTATGTATTCCTAATCCTAAGAGCATACCAGAGAAACGCAAGACATTTACTCCAAAAAAGGGGGCGAAGACATGGAGAGGGATGGATAAGGCTCAGGACTTCTTTAACAAAGAAACCCAAAGGCCAAAAGAAGACCATAATAAGTTGATAAAGCTCCCGGTGCAGTATGATGCTTTTGAACCAAGCTTGCAAGAGGCATTTTCAATGTTGTTATTTGTCTGCGGTCTAAGCTCCGACAAGGATGTGCACTCTTTTCAATTGGGCCCAAATTTCCAATTTCACAGACAACACAGTCTATTTTGGTATGATTTTGTTGACTACCTCATCGAGCAGATGTTAGAGAAAATTAAGGAGTACTCAACCACAAAGAAATTCAAGTTTCTTTCCTATCTTGCTCATATGTTCTTACATTAGAATCGTGATTTATTTTTCAAGCGTGTGTCGTTGGCTATTTTTGACGGAAAGGGAAGAAGAATGCTAGTTTTTGTATGGACCCCTCTCCTCTCATCCACTCTCGATTATTATGCATTTTTTGACTATTTCTTAGCTCTCATTTTGCAAGATTTGCAAGGGGAAGATGGTATCAACTGTCTTACTAAGGAGAAAATGTCATATATGCAAAATTTCACTCCCAAATGTGATTGGTTCTTCATAGCAGATTTCACCTTCATCTGGATGTGGGACTTAACCGAAGAAACATTCTAGCTTCCAAGATGTGTCACAAATAAAGTACTAGCCCTTGAAATGTACCAGAAGGCATGTATCATTGATGTTACTTTATGTGGAGGAAAAGCACATAGGAAAGGATTTTTCATCTGTTCTGATAAGCTTCAAGATGGTGGTCTTAAACAAAAAGTAATCTCAACCATTGTTGCAGAATAAGTTGGCTCATTTAGGGTTGGTGATGATTTGTGACAGGTGGTTTTATAACCCTTTGAATGATTTTTTTTATGATCATATCAGAGTAGCACACAATTCTCTACCTTACTGGGAGAAGAGGCACAACCCATTGGTGGATGATGATGAGTTACTGGTTAACTTATTTCATATTCCCACAGAGGACAATAGACCACTGTGGCATAGGTTATACTTCGTTGTGGTGGATTATGATGAGAATTACAAAATGGGATCCACCCTATACAAAAAGTTAAGGGATGAGGAGGAATGGACGATAGAAAAAATGAGAGCCTTCTAGCAATATCGCCAAAAGATAAAGCAGCCTAACGCCCCTTATGAGAGCATGAAGGATGATCAAGAGTTTGAGATGCTATAAGATGAGAAACATTTGGATTCCAACTAGAGCGGAGGTGAAAGCAATAAACCTAAAGAATATTCCAAAGAACAAGCAGAGGAGGAAACTGAGACATTGACATCCTTCGCTGAGAAAAAGAAAAAGTCTTCCTATGTCACTTAAAATGAGTGATTAAACTTTTCAAGGGCATCAAAAAAACTCACTTGGGACTCAAAAGTCACAAGACTAGAGGGCCCCCCACCTACTAAATGACACTGCATGGAGGATCTCATCAGAGAGGAAAGCCAGGTGCTCACTGCTAGCCAAGAGCCTGAAGTAAGAAAGGAGCCAACCACTAGCAAAGAGTCGCTGACATCCAATCAACAGGTGACATTCGCTCCTTCTTTTCTTGCTTCTCGGTCTTTTGTGTCCTCTGTTGTCTCTGCAACACCCCTCATTGCAACTATCAACCCTACCTTTCCCACCTCTGCCTCAATGGCAATGGAAGGTTTTTCCCAATTCACCCAAACAGGCCCATTTATCATAATACCCCCGCGAACCCTTACACCAATCACCGCTGCCCAATCCCTTATTGCCTCTCTTTCTAAAAGCTCAGCTGCCATTAGCACCCCCATTTCTATTTGAGTAATAAGTTATTTCACTTAATTAATTTAATCATATTGGTTAATTAATTAAGTTACTTATCACTTTAGTTACTTAAGCTAAACTTAGGCACATTAATAATTAATTATTTATTAATTATTAAGTGTGCACACTAGGGTTTTCTTTAGGGTTTCTTGATCTCCTTTTATAAGGATTGATCTCTTTGTAATTATTAATTATCTAATGAACGGATGACACTTGTCTCCTAATTGAGAAATGAATCTTCAGATTGATTGTAGCCTTCCCTGTAAAGACCACAACTGACTGATATTCCTTGGTGGCGGAATCTCCATGATAGCCTTGACCTTAGTAGGATCTACTTCAATACCTTTCTTTGAAACTATATAACCTAGAAGCTTAGTGGATGTGACACCAAACACACATTTCTTAGGATTTAATCTGACATTAAAATTTTCTAGAAAAGTAAATATTTTGTCCAGTATCTCAAAATGTCCTTCTCAAAATGTCCACATAATCCTCCATAAAATTATGCATATATGATTTTTCCAATAGATCGTCCACATAATCCTCCATAAAAGTATGCATCATGTCATGGAAGATAGTGGTAATTGCTCTCTGATATGTAGCCCCTGCATTTTTCAAGCTGAAAAGCATGACATTCTAGCAAAATGTTCCCCATGGACATTTGAACGTCATTTTATCCCGATCCTCTGGAACTATCTTAATTTGGTTATAACCCGAAAATCCATCTATCAATGATAACATGGCATGTCCCGCTATTAGGTCTACAATTATGTCAATGTTAGGCAAAGGAAAATCATCTTTTGGACATGCCTTATTTACATCCCTAAAGTCGATGCATATCCTGATATTGTTATCAGGATTTGATATAGGTACAATATTAGAGATCCATTCAGCATAATCAATAGACCTGATAAATCCTACATCCAAAAATTTCTTGAGCTCTACTTTTACCAATAATGCAATATGTGGGTGCATCTTTCTTAATTTCTGCTTGATAGGTTTTACTCCAGCTAGTAAAGATAGGTGATGCATCAAAAATTTTGGGTCTAGGCCTGGCATATTAGAATAAGACCAAGAAAAGTTGATTTGGCGGTCTTCAAAGAACTTAGTGAACACGAGATTTTCCTACTCAGTCATAAATGCTACCAAGTGTAGAGTCTTAGCTTTTTCTGTTGTGCCAATATTGATTGATTGTGTAGGTTCCACCAACACTGATGATCTCTCATGGTAATGTTCAGGAATATTTTCAAATACTCCATCCTTTGATACCTCAGTGAGGTTTTCACCATCAGATGCACTCTTTATTTTCACTTTTTCAAGATCTAACACTGCCATTAGATGGTTTTCACCATTAGATCCAATTTTCATATTTTTCATTTTGCAACTGGAAGATTTGACACCCCCTGACGTGAAGTGTCGTTATGAGATTTATGAATAGAAATCGTGTCAGGATTGTTAGAGAAAATATAGTTAATGATGGAATTGTCATTCACAAATATAGGGACATTAGATGATTCAGTTTGGTCCCAATCGATAAGCTTAGGGTGTAGCATCGGTAAAGAGTCCTTAGATTGGTTGAAGTCAGCAATGGTGAGGGTTAGGATAGCAATATCATCATGGTGTTCAATAGTGAGGTCGAGGTCTATGATATTACTCTCTTCTAGATCGTCCATTTCGCTCGAAGTCTATCCATCCTCACTTGAGTCATTGATGTTCTATGATCCAAACATAAGAGGTCTAGTCCCTGAGCTTTGTCCCTCCTCACACATTGGAGTATACCTTTGTATTACATCAATCTATTTATCACGACATGATTCCTTAGATAATGAATCCCACTCATACTCATTAAAGTCAATTTCACAGTCATTACTATCTATTAGTGCACTAGATATTGAAGTCCTTGATCCAACAATTTTTTTTTGAATTTTGATACATACAGAAAAAGTTGTGTTGTATACAGTTCACCTATGTCTGAATTGTAATTGGTTTGAATTCAAAACTTGATTAAGGAAAAAATATTCAATAAAAAACTATGAAACCAAATGAAATTTCTAGATATCATAGTTACAAATCTAAATTCGAAAAAATTAAAATTTTATCCTTCATGGAAAAAAACTTATGTTGTATACAATGAGAATCACTCCTTAAAAATGGTGTTTACTAAAAAAACTAGTTTTAGAAGGAGGTGGAAAAAGAAGTGCAATATAATTCCAAAAAATTTGAAAAAAATATATTTAGAATCTACAGACAAAATGTCACAAATCACTAGTTTGCATCATCTTCAAATTCCTCACAGTTTAGCTACTATAGGTGCCTGAAAGTGAAGATTTAGTTAGAAAAAAATAGTTCAGTGTCCAGTTTTGCCAAAAATTGTAAACCACTATTGTGGGATCACCCCTTAGTCTTAACCAACAACATAACCTTGGGATTTCTCTTATATATTTTTTCTTTAAAAAGCTTGGCATTGGGACATAGGACAATATTATGAACCACAATGGACTCATCAATACTGGGAATGTCCTCATATGGCCAAGAAAAGATATTCAGATGAGAATGTAAGAGGTGCGAGTTCTCCTTAGCTTCTTCAGAAGAAAGGAACCTCCTAATCTTAATCACCTTTTCAAAATATTTAGGATCCATGAAAACTTCAGTGGTGTCCCCTTTAAGGATGGGACTATGGTCTTCAGGATGAGGTATCAGGATGCCATAATCAATATTAGATAGAGGAGCCTCCTCACCCATAGTTAAGATAGATTCTCCAAAATATTCTTGCTTATTCAAGCAATACGAGAATTGTCGCTTGTGATGAAAGGAAGGAAAGTGGGAATAGGCACCTAAGAATTCTTCTAGCACTTCTTCTAAGGAAAAGACATCTAGAGGAGCTTCATTAGGTTCTATCTTATCCTCTATCAGGTCAAGATGAAATAAGTTGAAAGGTTCAATCGAATTCATGTTCACCCCACCATGGTTTTTTTCTAGACTTTTCAATAGAGCATCCCAAACCCAAATGATGCTTGTGAGGCTTAAATTAGATAGGGATTTTAATTCCTTGTTCAATATGCTTGAGACCTTTATGCCCATAATCGTACTTGGAAATAAGCTTGTACCTAGGGCCATAACATGTTTGCAAAGCATCAAAAGGAGATGGTTCTATGTAGAGAGCATCATTCCACCAATGATTCTCAAACATATCTATGAGATCACAACCATCCTTCTCATTAGAATTACAAATGTTAAGTTCTCCCATAGATTTTCGATCATTCTCATTAATAGGGGAATAATCAGATCCTTGGGTAGGATCACTTTTTTCCTCCTCGGTAAGAGATTGATCAACCTTCTTAGCAGAGGTATTTGAAGTAATTGGAAGATCAAGGTGGAAGAGATTCACTTTGTACTCTCTAATAAAGAATTTAGAGAATTCGAAGGATCCCCAATCATCACCAAGAAATGCATTCAATTCAAAAGATGTAGATGGGGAAGACTTAAGACTTTCTACTTTACTTTGATCCTCTTTAGGGACATTCACTTTAGGGACAATATCCACAAATGGTATCACCAAGGAACATGTCATCACATCAGAGATTAAAGATAGAATACAATTCTTAAGAGTGGAAACAACTGAAGCTCAACCAACAATTGCCAACTCATAGAGGAGAAAAACTTCTGGGTCAGCTATGAATTTTAGGGAACAATGTAAAGTAGAAGTCACAACACCCATAACATGAATCCAAGGCCTTCCCAAAAGAATATTGTAAGTTAAAGGTCTAGGAATCACATAAACCAAGGTGGGTAAGGTAACAGGGCCTAGTTGTAAAGGCAAGATTATCATGCCTAGGGCTTGCTTATTGACATTATCAAATCCATGAATATACAGAGAAGAAGCAACTAAAGATAAATAATTAATGTTAATATTAGGTAGTAGGTCTATACCACAAACGTTGAGGGTCGAATTGGTGTTAATGATGGTATGCCTAATACCAATAGTGTTAATGTTAACTATGATCATTAGAGGGTCTGCTTTCTTCTGTACATTCGAGAGAAAAAATTCTTATGGATAGAATGTGATATTCAATGAATCTGCATGAATATGAGCCATCAATGCATTAACATCCATCAACCTAGTAGAGGTAGGCAAGAGGATATTTTTCAAGGCTTCCTAAAGCATACCTTGATAAACCAAAGCAATCTGCAGTAAATCCCAAAGTGAGATCTCAGTCGGAGTAATGTGAAGTGTTATATTGGAAGAAGGAAGAGTAGAGAATAGAGTGAGATTGAAGAATAAGTGTTAGGATGAGAAAAGAATCCCCCAAAATGAGAGCAAGAAAGGAATTTTTGTTACTGCAAGGGCGGGAGGAGCCGTTACACTTAGAAATCCAACTCCTCAATTTTTCGGAAACAAGGTGGTAGACTGTTGTCACTTCATCATTGGACCTCGTGGAATTAGAATCACAAAATTTTGACCCATGAGGCTCTTATCATAAATGTTATTAGGTGTAATGAATGCAAGGAAAAGTGCTAAAATGTGAAATTTCCCCTAAGGTGCAATTTTGTGACATTACACGTGTGTTATGTTACAAATATGTCCACACCTCAATCTTTAATTACTTCTAGCTCGACATGCGATAAGTCACTATGATGTGATTGAGGGCATTTTTCTTATTGGTGGAATCTCTTACAATGAATCAATTATCTCTTCTTGCGCTTTCAAATGTATCTACTATGAAATCTCCAAGGCACTATTAAAAGATTTTGTCATGATTTTCAAACATGCACTCAACTATCATAGTCACATTCTAGATTTGGATGTCCTAAAAAAGGAAAAAATCTCTTTCTATGCAGTATGACTACTTCTCAAGCACTCTCCAATTCCAGTTGAAGTCATAGATTTCCTTAAGCCCAATTACCTGTTATGTGAAGAAGTTCTTGTGATCAGTGACGAGGATAACAGTTAGTTACCCAATATTTGGCTATTTTGTAGGTTTACTATTTTGATGTTGACTCTTTTCAAGCTCTCTTGGTTTGCACAGTTGATCTACCTACCTTTTTGTCAACTGTTATTGTTTATATGGACTAGCATCCTTTTTGCAAATATTTGTTGCATTTTTAACAATTGTAATGCTATAGATTTTATCATCAAATATAATTATAGCTACTTACCCTATTTATCAGAAAAAAAATTGTTCCACTAAAAAATATTGACTATGCTATTTATTCCTCAAAATATTCTTGTCACATAAGTTTCCTTTTGTTTGTGTAATTCATGTGTTGAAAATAGTAATTTGAAAATTTATTTGTATTTTTATTATCAAATTTAACTACCATATAGTTGAATGGTAGATTGAGTGTTATTTTAAATCCAAAATTAGCATATGAGACATGATATTAGTAGTAAACGAATGAAAATTACAGGTTGATATAGTCCATAATATAAACATAACAATGATCAATTATATTAATGTTCTACAATTATTGTTTTATGCTAAATTGATTATTTTCTATTCAAATGCTAAATTTACTTAATATGTTACAATACATCTTCTACAAGACATCAAAATAATAGATGCAGAAATTTGGCATCACAACATGGATAGAACACAAACTATCTACATATGGTTATTCCATATCAAGTCTTTTATAAATTGTATAATAGTCTAGCTTAGCAAGCAATGGCTACTTCTTTCTATCAAAATGATATATGCTATTTCCATTTGTTGTTGTATTTGTCGAAATGTGCCTGCTAATTTTGCTACTCATCCTAGTCAAGGATACTCCTCTATTTCTTATACTATTGCTATGAAATATAGTAGTGTTCTTCTACTTCTTTGTATAGATTATTGTCAACTCCTTTTCATCCAAAATATAAGTAGCAAACATTCGATTCAGAACCCAAGAAACTGGACACACAACAAAGTTGACCTTAATATGTCATGATGAAATTCTTGAATAAAAGTAGTCAATGCAAAGAAGAAATGGATACATTGCTAAGGCAATAAAGTTATAAAGATTGTGCAAAGGGAAATCAAGTAATTAAACAAGTAAAATTGAATAAGAAGGGATTCAAATACTGCACAAATCAAAACAAATATAGAGGTTTTAGGAGGCACCCATGGGGTCATTTTGTTGTAGAAATTAGCAATCCTACATCTAAGCAACGTCGATAGCTTGAAACATTTGATACAATTGAAGAATTTGCTAATGCCTATGATACAACTGCTAGGTCCATGAAAGGAACTAAGGAAATTATAAATTCCAACTATATCAGTTCAAACCAATGCAATTTCTTCAAACATGCTCTATTGCCATCTCTTGAAATGGACTCTAGTACCAAAGTAAAACAAATTTTGGTTTAATCTAATAATATAACACAACATCCATCATATGATTATATGTGTATGAATTCAATAGATATAATGTTGAATTCCAAACTCAAAGAAGCAACAAAAAATGATGCTTACTCAACTACAGGTTTATTAGATCAAGTAATCTATAAATACTTTCCACATTCATAATACAATAGTTCTATTGAAGGAAATCACAAGAATGTTGTAGATGATATTAGAATTTTGCATATACCTAATGCAACTACTTCTCCATGCAATGTTGATATTGGTACATGTTACCTAATTTTCACCCTCAGGCTCAATCAGGCAAGGCATCTATGTTGCAGGTGTTCATAAGGGCCAAATGGGTTTTCTCCAGTGAGGATTATTTTAGGCATCTTGTTGGAGCTGTAAAAATATGATGTTTTTACACATGTTTTCATTCATATTTTTCCAAATAAGTGCCCTCTTGAACACTTTCTGCCCATATTTTACTATGTTGCATCAAATGTTCCCTTGGGTCTTGCATTTTCTATTTTCTGGTTCCTATCAGCATAGGTCCATGACTGTTTCCCCGACTCATGTTACGTTTTCTGCTTGCATGAGTCTGTGTTGCCTATCGGCAAGACTCATCCGATGTCACGGCGATCACAGGTCTTCTGCATTCTTCATTCGGCAGGACGTTTCTATTGTTTTGGTGACCGTGGAGGCTTCTATCGGCATATGTCTTAGTTGTTGGGGTTGCGTCTTGCCGATCTCAACATGTCTCCTCGACTATGTATCATTGGCATTAGAGCTAGGACGATATCGACATTATGTCTCAACGAGGTTTTCTTGTCTCGCCGACTGGAGGAACATAGTGCATCACTCGGCATGAGTTAATGTTTTCGTGGGGATGTCATGGCGATCTCCATATGTCTTACCGACTTCACACAGGTTCCTTTCGGCATGAGTTGTGGCGTTGGTATATGGTCATAGCGAGTTCTCTTGGTCTTGCCGAACGCGTCATTGTGGAGCCTATGCTATAACATAGAGGGTTCGGTATGACCTCTTACCACATGGATTTCTTTGGCCGATAGGCCATTCAATCATCAGTCGACGAGACTTTCGGCAACCACAGGCTTCGGGATAACAAGCGGCTTGGTGAAAGGTCCCAGCGAACAGTAGAAGTCTCCCTGACTTGAAAAGCCTTCAGCGTAATGATGCATTCGGAGCAGAGTCTTGGCGAACGAGAAAGATGATCGGTGTAACATTGGGAGTTCGGGATGAGTCTTTCCAACTCGATAGGTCTCCCCGACCATTAAGCGCAGGAGAATGGGCCCTCGCCAAGACAAAATCAGTTTGGCAAGACTCTTGCCGAAACAAAGGGTGCTCGCCAAGAGTCTTCCAGAAATAGAAGAGTTCGCCGAAGCAAAAGAAGTTCTATAAGATGTCTTCCCGAATGAAGGTGGTCTCAGTGATGGATATGGATAACTTTTCAGCCTGATTAATAAAATAGCTATGACTCTTGCCGATGATGTGAATCATGCCGATAAGTTGCAGAACGATATAATTGCATCGGTGAGACACTTTCAGTGTCTCACCGAGATGCGATTCTTTTCAAGAAGCTTTTGACCGCGCACAGGGTCCGCAGGGAATACTCTCGACCAATTAGGGGGAGCTAGAGGCAAGTCGTGGCAGCTTGACCAACAGAAAGAAAATCAACAGAATGCCAACACAGGATGAATGCAACCCGAATCACGGTGAACTAGTAGCATTCAAGGCGTTCGGCCGAGTAGCTCAATAGGACACGATGCCAGGAATTGAATGCGGTGGTTGTAGAAAGATCAGGAGGGGACTTCTTCAGGAATGTTTTTTCACCGACACCAACAATAGGGACACGCAGGGACTTCGGCATTTAATTCATCAAAAGATCTGAGATAGATCTTTTTTTGAGCTCGGATATTTTTTGTAAGCCCTAAGGGGCCGATGTATAGTCTGTATATAAGGCTTTTTTTTCCTTTTTGAAAATAGTTTTGATTACACACTCTGAAGAGTTAGTGATTTTCAATCAATCCTTTCTCAGTCAATGTATGTTTTCTGTAACTCAACTGGAATCCTGAATACAACACAGAGTTTACCTTGGAAGTTTATGTTCATGCTTGTATTGATTCTCATTTCTGTATCTTTCTTTTGCACATGCATGTCTATAACTGTGTTTTCACATTTCTGCATTTATGTCTTAAGGTTGTGAAATTGATCTTTCCTTCCCAAGGTGTATGTGTAGGCCAAACCTGTTAGGACTAAAGCATTAAATCTGAAAGAGGTTGTTCTGGGTATGTAAATCAATTGAATTTAAGCTTTCAAGTGTGTGTTCTTGCTGTGTTCATTTCATGATTTCTCATTAATACGGTGTATCACCATAGGTTTAGTTCCATTTTTATGCATCTCTTCCCTCTTTCCTCTCAAAGAAGCAATAGTTTAGGTGATACCCAAAGGAATCCAGCCTTCTCCAGAGGTTCATTTCAGCCATAGGTGACCCACAGCCTTGAGATGATCCCATGTTGCTCTAGAATGCTCAGTTTCTTGTAAACTTTGCACAGGGTGCATTTCTAGGTGACAAATACATTTGAACTGTCAACTACAAAAGTTGACAACTTGATAGACACAAATTTTGAGTGTCTATACATGAACCAAATCAGTAGTATGATCCTTAACACCAAGTTTTGGTTTCAAATCCCTATTCATAGCAATTCACTATAATAATACAACAAAATAGTAGACTATGTCATTGGATATTAAAATTCATTGCACAATGGACATTTGAAAATAAAATCATTATTCCTAATAACATCCCACAAATTCTAATGTACACATTTAACACTCATAGCTTACATGCACATACAAATGACATTCTCAATGACCATGACATAATGACATCTGATATCTTATGTTTGCAAGAAACACACATGCATCCATTTGAAATCAATGATATATTTCAACATTTTAATTCCTTTGTTGTATACAACATACATGGCATAATGACTTTAACTATAAACAATTTAATTATATCTAAAACAACACAACATACAAAAAAAACATAAAAGACACTACAATAACAATACACCTAACTAACATTGAGTTGAACGTGTGTAACATTTATGCAAGACCCAAAACTCCAATTTTAGAAGTTATAACTACTATAGATACCAAATTCATCTTCTTTTCCTTGTCTACACTGAGAAGAGCTTGGGAAACAATTGTAAATTTAGGATTGACCATATCCCTTACTTCTCCAAACTACAAAATGATGTGTTCCTTTTGTTCCTATAGCTGGAAGAACTTCTTGTGAAGATCCTCTATGATATTCCTTGTAGTGTAAGGAAGCTAAGGTAGCAGAACAACTTCCTACACTAATCTTGAGGGGAGGGTAATGCAAAATTTTAAAGATCTTTAAAAATTATAGAAACTTAAACAAAAATAAGCATAAATATAATGCATACCATAACACAGTGATTTATGTGAGGAAAATCCTCTGAGGAGAAAAACCCTACACTCCAAAAGCCTCCCAATATATTATTTAGAAATCAAAAGATTACAATATACTTGCAGAGCAAGCTTCTCATAGGAGTATCACCAAATAGAGATCCAGAGGCAACATGATTGCTATTAGACTCTCAGAATACATCACAATACACAATTGATACAAAACCATCATAAAATAGGGTTCCCTTCTAGGGTAAGTCAAGCCAACAAAATATCGACCGTCAAATCTAAGACCTAATGACAAACGATCTAGATTTACAATAATAAAATACACATAAAAAGTGGCTTTTGAGGGTGCTACCCCTTAACCCCTACCAAGGCATGTTTCCCTCGGACCCCCAGCCAGGGGGATGAGCCCCCCTGGACCCCCGTAGGGGGGGTAACCCCTTGCAACCCCCCATACTAGCGTATCAACAATATATTTTGTATTTGCAAAGTTGAGACATATTTTCCCAACATGTAGCACATGTGAGGTCAACTACTGGGTCGTATGCACTAAAGGTTGCATTGATTTGAGCCTCAATAGAGTCCATTTCCTTCCTTATACTTAGTGTGGCTTTGAGCCACTTCATTCGATATTGCAATAATGCCTTCGCCTCTCCCACACATGCCTATGCATCCTTCAACAATTCAAAAAATTTCTTATGTGTAGTAGCACATTTCTATGTTATTTCTAGCATCCTTTTGTCTCTTATCCTCTTCTCGACTTCCTTCTCTACCTCTACCTTCAATTCAGATGCATGTATTGAAGGAGTCAATAAAAAGTTTGAGATTATCCATATTGGAGATAGATGTGTCTATGCTTGTTCCAGGTATGATATCATGTAATGCCTTAACTATCTCATCCATTAGTTCTCTGCTCCTTTGATGTGAATCAATTATCTCATTTTTGGGAGATGTATGGGACAAGTCTCCTAGTTGAAGCTTTTGGATAGGATAAATCTTGTTCAAGTCCACATTACCTTGATTCATTAGCATTTGCAACAGTTGTGAGGACACAACTAGCTAGAAACTATGCTAAAGACTTAGTAGATTTCTCAGAGAATCTTTGGAGGAGTCAAAAGATTCACCAAGAGACTTTTTCACATATACAACCTTTCCCTTATCATCTATTGTACTAGAGTCAATTGATTTATCTTTCTCTACATCTCTGGAGTCTTCCTTGTCCTTATTTTCATCTTCCTTTTCTTCACCAGCTTTCTCTTCTTCAATATTTTCCTCATCATCATCTTTATCTGTATTCACTTCCTCTATAATGTTTTTTGTATTTACCAGAGGAATGACTTCATCATTTTGTATTAGAGGAGTTATGATATTTTCCTTCACAATGTCTTCTCTGATCATTTCCTCTTCTTCATTCATATTTGACATATCCTCCACTTTCGGAGGGGTGTTATTTGTTACAACTTCTTCATTAGTATCATGCTCATGTTAAGCATCATCAGTTTGCACATCTTCTTCTATATTGAGTTGCAGAGCACTGAAACCTACATTCATTTCTTCTTCAATTACCAGAAGCAATCCTAACTTCTCTACAATCTCCTCAACTTTTTCATTGATTTATTTTTGGATTCTTTTCAAGTCACTTTGGTTTTTTCCCATGAGGACTTTGATTCTCTACTTAGTGTTGACAATGATTTCACTCGCAGATGAACATGGTGAATAATACCTTCACAAGTCAAGACCGTGAAGAGGACTATTCTTCTTGAAAGATATGAAACAAGACAATCTAAAATATATTCTGCTTTAACAAAGAAAGATTGGCTTCAATTTAATCCCAAGTCTTTGATAACCAAGTCATGGTTGCACTGGGGTTTCTCTCGGGTTTGATGTGATGATGTTGTTAATCTCAAAGGGACTATGGTAATAGTGAATTATATTAGATAATGATTTTTCAAAGTAGTTCATAAAAAAAAATATCATGAAACTCGAATGATTTGAAATAAAATTTCATGACATTAAAAAAATACTTTGCTATCACTTATGTAGATTTAACATTAAGCACTCATCAATTTCATAGAAAACTTAGAGATTTTCAATAAAATTTCATTCATTTATCTATTTTTTAGAACATTTAAAAAAAATTAAATGTCTATTTTAAAATGAAACATAAAAAAATACTGAAAATTAAAAGGTTCTCCCGGTTATTCTCCATGCATGCTCCAAAGAATCAATTAAAATAGATCAAACCACTTTATACTTCACTAGAATTATTCACAACTACATATAAAATGGTACAACATTTTGAAGAGAGAGGGAATTGTTTGGACACTGAGTAGGTTCTGTATGCACCCTTAAATGACATAACATACAGTCTTGTTCAACTGAACTAACAAAACCAAATACAAAAGATACTGAGGTAGGTAGCTATCTAATAAGATTTGATATTAATCAATGTCTACATGCATACAAAGTTTTCTAGAATAATCCAGAAAACAGGAATAAAGAACAAAACTTAGAAAAAATTTATGCTCTTCTAGAATCAAAAAATTCTAAACTTAAAATGAAAAAAGGTATCCTCTAGCCTTTTATAGAACACAAGGCTCATATAGGATAAGAAAAATACATGAGAGGAAATCCAAGGGACCAATTACATCAAGGCATGTGGAATATTGTGACCAATTGGAGAATTGCAATAAGAGTCAACGAAGGGAAACTCCAATTGCACATTGAAGCTCTTCAAGTTCTACTTTTTCATCTTTTCTAGGATTCCTTTTGGAATCAAACAAATCTGTTCAAACAAAATGTAGTCACTTCCCATAAAATCAGAGTGATCAGGTGGAAGTTTAACACCTACATTTCAGGTTCTTTCTCGATTTGAACAATCCAGGAATGGACCACCCCTGGAATGAGTACACTTCTACGCTACATGCTTGAACTCCAGTGCCTTGGGATTCTGGTATCTAGCATATCTTTGCAATGACCTGTACTCCAACACGAGCTTATGAAATGTACCTTTGACCTTGGTAACTGCATCATATTTGATTGCAAATTGAATTTTCCTAACCATCCATACTCGAACTTTGCATCGCAATCCATATCTCTTGCAATCACAAATTCCACACATTAAATCCCTTCTAAAGAAAAAAAACATTTATAACATCTCATGTAAATAAAACCATTATTAAAGTGTTAATGCAAGAAATCATGTAATTAACACACTTTCTAGCATATCATAAAATCCTCATATATATACTGGACTTTCAGAATGTCATAATCATTAGATAATCTCAAAATTTTACTTTACTTTGCAACCTGACACCTGGTACTCGGTATTCAGCTTTACCCATGAATTTTCCTGGACCTCAGTTTCTTACTGAACTTCCATTTTACCGGACTTAGTCTTACCAAACCTCCATTTTACCGGAACTCCAACTTTGGACCAGAGCCTTCCATTCAAACTCGCATTACCTTTTTTCCTTCTTAAATGTTTTTGATTTCAGGTATCTAGTACCTGAAACACTTTCTTTACAAAGTACTCTTTGATTAAGATTTCTCTTTTGCTTTTCACTTTCGATGATCTTTCAACTTGCTAGCTTTTACCATTAGAGTTGTATATATATTATTTTTTACTTGGGTCCACAAGTCTTTCAGTCTTGGGGCGTTTTGTGAGACCACACAACAACTTGCAGCCAATAAAACCAAAATTAAAATTAAACTTGAAATTAAATCACCAATTGTAAATTAAAACTTATACATATTTTAAAACAATAAATTTTACCTATTGATGGTGTTTTCTACACAGCAACAACTCAGACAGAATAGCAAAATCCTATCTCTCTTGAAAGGTAAATCTCTTTCAGCAAACCTCAAGAGATAACCCTAAGGTCTCTAATGTCAGGTCTTGATAATGCAAAAATAACTCAGTGATAAATGTGAATATGTTGGTAATCACAAGGGGCCTTACAAAGCAACTAATGGAAGTTTCAAACACATAAGATCTTGCAATATTTTGATGCTTTTTATCCTAAAACTGACTCAAATTTCAAGAAATAGTAAAAGGAATAAAGGATTTGTGAGATATTTTTAGAAAATCAAATTAATCTAGAGACCAACAATGCAAATGATTAAGAACTTGAAGTGGACCAACCCTTTTAAAACTAAATTCTGCTAAACCTAGATAGAATTTTATAGTAGCATAGAAATAGTGTAATCTTCTAAGGAATGTAAAGATTTTCAAATTGCAAGCATTCATACAAATCACCTTAGTGATCAAAATGAATAAACACCTACAACCGAACTTGGTGCATGATATTCAGGGCTAGGCTAACTTTACGCAACAACTTATAGTCAACAAGCTGCTGAAATTATAGACCATGAATCACTCAAACACTTCAAATATCAAACCAAAAGCACTATTTCATCACATTTCACTCTAAAATCTAACATGTAACTGATAATTTGCAGCAATTTAAAAGATGTGGAATAACCAAAACCATGCAAAATAGAACAACACAAGAAAGATCACCAAAAGACAATGTCTTCACTTATATTGCTTCACCCAGGTTTGCAACAATTTAGTATTCTCAATGTTTCAACACTTTTCCCTTAGAAATATATTAACTTCTAGCTCAGCTACAACTATTACAATGATATCTAATTTTCTAACCTCCAAAAATGAAGCCAGAGCCTCAATTTGTAGGCAAGATTCCCTTGGGCGCCCCAAAATAGGGCTCACAAAGTAAGGGCAGCCATGCATTCGAATTTCACAAGTTAAGGTCAGCCATGCAAGGCTAACTTAAAGTATATTTAGGAAAAAGAGAAAAAACTCAATCAAAACCCGCTAGTGGGCCCCAAGGCCACTTTAAAGCCCTTGAACTTGTTCTATTTGAGTTTGTAACTGAAATTTTCCACTCCCAACATGCCTAATGAGAATCCTATGTGGCAACAACCTGGCTATCACCTTCTGCATTGTCAGCTTCCAATTTTTCAATCAATTCTTTGAATATTTCAAGTATTTTCTTCACATCTACTGAGTCTAGGACTGGAATAAATCTAATTCTTGTCTTATAACCTTTAAAATCCTCTAAATATTGTGGCATTATTTTATTCCTCTAAATTTGCAATTCATGATATTTATCCAACCTGGAAATATATATTGCAACATCCTCCAGGTGTTCTTTTTTTATTGGAGCATTATCAGAAGGGGCATAAGCTTTGTGCCACCATGCCTGCAATGTAGTGACATTCATATTTTTCTGACCAAACTTCTTCCTCCCTGCAACTATTTCTAGAAAGTTGATGCAACCATCTTGTATCTCCTTCACCTTTCCCTGTATCTTTGCAATTTTCTTCAATTTTTTTGAAAGGAGCTCCTTTCTATAATTCCAAGTTCCAGCCATCCCTTCACCTTGTCAATTGTATCGCGGGGAGAGATATCCAATTGAGCCAAATCATCTTTTGGTATTTGTAGAATTTTTCTTACTTCATTATTAGTTGACTCATCAACTTTCTTGTAATCTGCAGTAAATTGTGAAATTTGGTGAAGAAAATTTGAGGTGTTGGTGTGAACTTGGAGAATTTTCTCAATCGCCTCATCCCCCTAATGCTAACATCATGTAGCCATCCCTGTGTATTTTGAATAGAAGATTTCAACCTCTCAATTTCTGATATTGCTTCTTTGGGCAACAATCCCTTCAGATTCTTGCTTTCTCCTCCCACAGCTTGCAAAGGTTTCATCAAATGTTGCAAGTATTTGTAAACATCATTAAGTTGCTTTTGCAGCTTCTCCTTTTCTGCAGTCTCACTATCCAACCTTCTCAAAATTGTTAGAGAAGACTCCTGAAACTCTTCTTTCTCTTGCTCTTTGGTGGTCATTTCCAGATTGATGGTCTATATTTTGTAATCAAAGGGCCTACCTTCATCTTTGAATTTATCTGTTGGAGGTACTGCCACATGTACTACTCTGTTATTGAATTCATCACATGCAATCTTTGATATGGTCTGTGCTCTTTTCCTCTATTTGGGATGACCCCACTGTTCTAATAATTAATCCTAGCTTGGAGTTTCTTTCTGCACAATTATAAGCTTCTTACTCGTTCGTTTCTCTAGTCATTCTAGGATAGTGGACTGTTCAATACTTTCTTTCATGAAGGAAACTTCTCAATCACCTTTGTTTCACTACAAACTATCCATTATTTCTTCCACGTCTTTCTCAAATGCAGGTTGATTTTCCCCCTCATTAATTACATCCTTCACCAGAGACTTGGATTGCTCCTCCTGAAGCATCCTAGATTCTACATTCCCACTATGTGCATCAAAATCTGACTGTCCCAGTTCCTGTAACATTTTCTTCCATTCCTCGTTGGTAGGGATAGAAACTTCCTCATCCTCTGATTCATGCTACTCAAGATTGTTGGATATTTTTCCTTCTTCATGAATTTCCTCTTCAGATGTTTGAACATTTTGAAGAGGAGAGTTGTTTCTGACATTCATTTCTCCTTCTTGATCGTCAATGACAAGTACTTCTTCACTTTGTACTCCCTCTTCTACTTCCTTTGTTGGAGATGGCATTTTCTTGGGAGGGCTCTTTCTTACATACACTTGGAGTTTTTCCCTAGCACTATCTATGTCCATGACCTTTTCCAAGGAAGGAGCATTTGTATCTGCATTCCCCTTCTAGGATTTTTCCACCTTTTCCCTTTTTGTGATAAGCCTTTTTTTCCTCACAGGTTGAGGTGTCTCACCCTATGTAGTTGTAGTGTTATCCTAAGGAGTTTTCTTGCTCATGGGAGATGGTTTCTCTTCTTGTTTTGCTTGAACTTGGCTCTTGGTTCTCCATCGGATTGGTACCGTCTTATTACCTTCCTTCTCTTCAACACCTTGAGACTCAGAAACACCATCCTTTTCACCATCAATTCCTTCTTCAGAATGGGATTCCATGTCTCCCATCAAATTCTATGTGAATTTGGTGCCGCTAGCCTCCAATTCCTACACCTTTTGTTTTACCCATTTCCTTGAGTATTCCTTGAACAACTTAGTTATCCGATGAAGATTTGGTGCTTCTTCTTTAGACCAATTTAGTTGTGGTAGAGGCTTGCCTCTGTAGGGTTCATAGTCTCATTGCTACACTAGGTTCACCTCCACAATCCTGTACAATCCGATCATTTTCAGTGACATTCGAGAGAACCTCCTTCTTAGAACATCAAAATCATCTCTACAATTTGCCCAATAATCTTCAGTGTGATCTCTATGCCTGAATGTCCTGTTAGCCAGCTTCATGGCCCTACCATATGGGTCAAACTTAATTATGTTTGTATGGGAATAGAGTTCAAATTTTTCCATCTCCTTTTTTAGAATGTTGGGCAACTTGGATGGAAATGAATGTCTCTAAAGTCTTGATTGTCAATGGAAACTATGCTCCCAACCCCTTTTTCTTCATAATCTGCTACAAAATATCCTCAAAGGCCATCATTTTCCTTGTCAATTCCAACATTAGGAGCTTATTAGTTGGATACCTGGGTAATTTAAGCAAAGTAGCAGGAGATCCTTGTATCTAGATGTATGTGAATTTATGAAATTGAATAAACCATTGTCCATATTGCTTGATTAACTCCATGGCATCAACAGTCACCCTAACATCAATGACATTCTATAGAAACCTTGGGATGAACATGAAGAAGGAATCATCTTCCCTTTTGTAATTGGATGTCTTGTACTACAATTGAGTATATACATCCCAAATTTTGTCTTTTCCAAGAGTTCCCTTGCAGCTCAGGCCTTTGTATTTGATCTTGCTCACCAACATGTATGCCAAATAGGATGTCATGGTGAATCTATTTGTTTCTTGCACACTCCTCAATTGAGCATCTAGGTTGTTGCTAATGATTCTCACCCAGTGATAATGATTATTGACCACAATTTGTATAATAGGAGAGAACATCCAAGACTGGAAGATGTGAACTTCTTCCACTCCCATTACTTTGCCCAAAAGGGTTATTATGTCATGGTATTCCAACTTGAAATCACTCATGTGCAATTTCTTGGGCAAGTTTGAATAATGAGGTTTTGGATTCAGTATCCATGAATTGTTCATGATCTCTAGGGCTTGGTTAGGATTTTCATCATAGAATTTGATTACTTCAACAATGTTTATTTCTTCAATCAAGTGATGGTGTGAAGCAATGTTAAAGACTTCTACAATGGACTCCTTTGTGATATTTCCCATAACGATCCCTGTGGCCCAACAATGATCCTCTTGCTGGAATCATAGTGTCTTGCTCATTCTAAGACCAATTCCGAGGATAATTATGTTGGAGGGAGTCCTGATCCTTTTGCTAAACCAGTGTGAGTGATGACTTGAGCTAGTTGAGTGGGTGAATCACCATACATTCTTCTATGAAAATCCTCATAGTCAACTTGTCCCATGTTTGTGTCTCCAATATTAGCCCAAGTGGAAGCAATCCTGGACTCTGGCCAAATGCCTTTAAAGTCATATTTCATCCTTTCTTGTCTCCTTCTGACCTCCTCTTGTACTAGAGCAGCTTTGGTCTTGGCTGTCTTATCAAGACTCAATTCATCCTGCATATGTTAGAAGAAAAGACCACAATCACCAAAAAGAAGATAACACAACTTAGCAATAAAAGTCATTCCTTCAATGAAGTTTTGATCAATACATGCCAAATGACACTGCTAAGTGCACATTAGTTATATCACTATGAATCCCAAATGATAACACAAGAGGACTAACCTACTTCATCACCCAATTGACAGATATGCAATCGAACCAATGCATAACTAATCAATACATACAATTTTATTTGCAATGAATTCACAATTGGAGCACAAATTCACATATCTACAATGCCATTCTATCCAAATGATAATATGAATTCCATTGGAAATGCATGGAAAACTACTTCATTTAAAATGATATCATTGTTAGATTATACCAATCATGCAAGATAAATGAACTCAAGTAAGAACAAAACCCATGATATCATCATCATTCAAATCCATGTGAAGACCCCAAGCCTAGGAGCAACATGAGAGGAGGGTCAGGTAATCCGAGCTGGCTTGGATTTTCCAACCTGATTAAGGTTCAGTCAATCCAAGCTAGCTCGGATTAGTTGAGGTTCTGAATTTCTCCCATTTTAATCTCACAATCTTTGGAGAATGAAATTTCAAGTGAACTCATGTACAAATCACTTGCCATGATGAAAATTAGTGTCAATTTTGCATTGGAAATTTGACATTCACAAAATAAGATTATGGCTGAGGAGGATGAAGTTGAGTTTGACTTGAAGTGGATGGGATTCAACTAATCTGAGCTAGCTCGAATTTTTCGGTCAGATTAAGGCTCAGCTAAGCCAAGATCCCTCGAATTAGTTGAACTTTCTCAAAGTCAAAAATCTTCTAAGGGATGAAACCTCAATATTTAATTTTCCAACTCGGGACTGAATCTTCATCATTTCATGGTGACATTTTGATCAAAAGGTCACTGTGTTCCCAACATTATTCATCATTGATGAATTCTCGAAAGCAAAAGCTAGGGTTTTCAAAATACTGTGCAAGAACAGGGCAATGTCTCAAAATCTTGATGTAGTCAAGTGTATCAATAAGCTCCTCAAGTTTGATTATCAAATGAATGCGCCACTCATTTTCAAATTGACACCTATATTGCATTTCAAATGGTTGCTCAAGAACAAAACTCTAGTGCGATAAAACAAAGCACAACTTAAAGGCTAAAATCAAAGACTCATTACTACAAGGAATGACTTCTTAGGGTTTCGAATAAGCTCTATTCACCTGACTGAAACCCCTTTTCTAGTTTTGAAATGAACCCTTGAGTAGCTAAAACTCGAAATGGCACAAGATAATGAAATTTGAATCCAAACCCAAAGCTTCGACGAGTGATCAAAGTTAGAAAGTAAACCAACAAAGCTCAAAATGAAATGGAACCACTCAGGAATTGTCACAAACATACCTTGCAAGAACGACGATGGAGAAATAATGAGGGCAAACCGATGAATGATCTTAAAAAATCCTAGAACGATTGAAGGAGGATGTGAACCCAAAACAATAGTGTGTTTCAAGAGCACAATGGAGCCAAATATTTCTCAATTGAACACCAAAGATATGCAAATGATGAAATGACCAATTAATCAGCCTTTTATTTCCCAAAATAACCCATAAAATGCACAATTAATGCCAAGAGGTATAGTTTTAAAGCTCGATAATTTGATAGAGGCCCAGACTCGGCTAATCCAAGGTAATTTGGATTAGCTGAATAGATTAAGGTTCGGCTAATCCGAGGTACCTCAGATTAGCCAAATTTCTTCACAACTTAGCCAATTTTTCCCCAAAATCAAAATTTCAAGTGGAGGGATCATTCATGAGAGCAAGGCCAACATTCAATTGTTGTAAGGTGCATCAAAATGTAGATGGAACATTGAGCGTGAGGGTGAAATAACACAAAAACCAAAAGACCAAAAAAACCTATCCCTTAAGGGGACAAAGTCAGGACCCTATGAAAAAAATTCAACGAAAGCAAGGCAAGAGAAGAGGGTCCTTGCTTCAGCGAGGTGTGTGTGCAGAACATGCACAACAAATGATGACTCCACTAGGAAAAATGCTCTAGAGAATTTCAATAGAAAACTAGAATCAAGAACCTAGAAATTTGGTTTTGATCCCGCATCAAGTCACTTAATAGGAAAAGTTTCAAAGCCACTTAGACAAGTAGACCCTTCCTATGTCAGAACCCCAGTGTGTGATTATGTATTCATTTCTTTCCCTTAGTTGCTACAAAGAACCATGGTTATCATGGTGAAGCTATGTAAGGATTCTAACTCCAAAAGCAACCTAGATGGAACCTCACTGCCAGTCAGGCACCCATAGCCTTGACAAGGTCATTGCTGTGATTATCCCAAACTTAGCTCTACTGCCAGCCAAGCACCCATAGTCCTGGATACTCCTGATAGGTTGAATTTAATTCTTTTGATATTTAAAATTTTATTTTTCTTCCACTTCTTCTGATATTCTTTTCTTTTCCTCTTCTTTTCAACCCGTGAACAATGAAGTTCATGCTCAGGGCTGAGAGCCACACGGTGTTGAAGCAGAAATAATATTTTTCACTTGACCAAGCCTTTTGAAGAACTCGCAACAAATTTAGGAGTTTTAAGATGTGTTCATAGATGTAAGATCCAAGCACATTCCAAAGTTGCTTAATCCAAGGGATCATTCACTTTGCATTCAAGACATTAAATAGAGGATTACTACCAGAATATTCTAGAGAGATGATTAAGGTTTGTAGAAGAAATACCTAAAGCAATCCCTAGTAGCATAATAATTGTTGTGCAAGCGCAACATGCCCTGAAGAGGATAGGGAAACCTGAAACCCAAAACTGACAAATCAAAACAGAAAGCATGCAAAGCAAACCAATAGAAAACAAAACCTAAAATAACTATTTACAAGGGAAGAGCTATGAACAACTCAAAATTGGAAATAATGCTTCATATATTTCCTGTTGACTGGTAATGGGGCGTCCTCTCTAGTGAGATTCTTCAAATGGAAAGCATTGTCTCCCAATATCTCTAAAATTTGAAAAGGGTCGAGCTAAAGTTTGTCAAAATTTCCAAGTTCTCCCTTTTTATCATGCGCCTTGTCCCAATACAAGATGAAATCAGAGATTCTGAAAGCCTTAACTTGGGATTTTCTATCAAACCACCTCTTAACGACACCCTGATATTTGGAAAAAATTTCTAGCGCTTCATCTCTCTTTTCTTCAAGGTGTAGAAGCTTAGCCAGATGAGCCTCATGTCGATCCCCTTCATCATAATAATCATTAATAAACTACAGAGTGGGGATCTTAAGTTGAATAGGGAAGATAGGTTCAAAACCATACACAAGGGGATAAGGAGAGGTCCCTATGGAAGCTTTATGTCTAGTATGATCTACCCAAAGAGAAAATTTGAGTTGGGTGTGCCAGTCTTTGGGGTTCCTCTCAAACAGTTTTCAGATGACCATCAAAAGGTTTTTGTTAGTTGCCTTAGCCAAACCATTTCTTTTTGGATAATAATTTGAAGCAAACTTTATGATTATTCCATGATCAAAATCTCGCCAAAGAATTTTAATGAAGCAAATGCAGGACCATTATCACAAACTAGAGCAACAAGACAACCAAAGCGATTAATAATACCTAATTCGAGGAAATTGATTATCACTTCAAAAGTACACTGCTTACAAGCAAGGGCCTCAGTCCACCTAGTAAAGTAAAAAGCTACAGTAAGAATGTACCTATGGCCTACAAAGGAAGGTGGGTTTATTGGGCTAATGAAGTCCAATCCCCACTGCACGAATGGTTTTACCTCAATTACTAGCTGGAGTGATAGTGCTATGTGTTTCTCCTTGCTTGTTGTGGTCTGGCATACATGACAAGTTTTCACATGGTTGTGGGCATCCTTTAACAAAGTGGGTCAGTAATAACCTACCCTCATAATCTGATTAGCACTAGCTAGAGCAGAACCGTGGCTCGTGCCATACCTATCATGGAATTCAATCATCACTCTCTCTGCTTCCTTCTTCCCAAGACAACAAAGGTAGACACCTTCATGATTCTTCTTATATAGAATAGCACCCTTTAACATGAATATATCACTTTTCAAATGCAAATCTCTTCTCTGCACTGTGTTTAGGTGATTTGGACAGTTTTGGTTTAGCAGATAATGAACAATGTCATCATACCATTCATCCGATGAACCATCCTGTAGGTGATACTGTTGAGATGTGTTATGAGGAATGATTTCAGCCATAGTCTTCATTAACCCCTGTCCTCTCACAAGTTTCATGGGTTGTATGTGAATTTTGTACTCTTGTAGCATCGTAACCCATCTTTCTCTACGTTCCCCTAACTCATTCTGCATCAACAGTAGCTTAACAGTAGGATCTGACACTATGGCATAAACCTTATTTCGTAAGATATAATACCTAAAATTCTTCACACATCTCACCAAGGCATAAGCCTACTTTTCCACACTAGGATATTTCAATTCTACATCTTTTAACGGAGTGCTTATGAAATCTATGGGGTGCTCACTCCCTTGGTCAGATTTTTGGGTTAGCATGCCAGCACAGGAATGATCGGATGCAAACGAATATATGTAGAAGGACCTAGAATATTAGGACTTACAATACTGGAGCTTCAACAATTGCCCTTTTAATTTCTGAAAATGTCTCCTTCGCTTTAACATTCCACTCCACCTTCGCATCCTGATTCAACATAGCGTTCAATGGTTTCACTATTTTTGTGAAGCTAGTAATTAACTTCCTAACAAAATTAATCTTTCCAAAGAAATATTTCATCTCCTTCTTGTTGGTCAGAGGTTGAATCTTCAATATGGCCTCAATCCACTCTGGATCAATTGATATACCTTTCTTCAAAATTACATGACCCAATAGTTTCCCTTCAGTCACTCCAAAGATACACTTCTTGGGGTTCAGTCACTATGATTCTTTGAGAAAATAGTTAAATCATCCACATATATAATGATGCACTTACCAATGATTTCCTTGAAGGTGATACCCATGGCCCTCTAGAAGGTTGCTCCAACATTTATTAGTCCAAAAGGCATCCTTCTATAAGCGAATGTGTCCCACTTGGTGGTGAAAGCGATTTTATGTCTATCTTCTTACTATACCATGACTTGGTTGTATCCTAAATACCCATCCAGGAAAGACATCATCCGAGATTTGTTAACAATTTGCAACACCTCATCCAATGACGAGACAAGGTAATTGTTCTTTTCGAAGGCACGATTGAGATTTCTAAATTCAACACAAACCCTGATTTCTCCATTCTTTTTCCTCACCAAAACCAAGTTAGCAACCTAGGTAGAGTTTCTAACTGGAAATATAATGTGGGTAGATAATAGCTTTTGTATCTCCTTCTAGATGATCAGTTCCAACAAAGCATTGATCGGTCTCTATCTTTGTCTGAAAGGTTTGACAGTTGGCTTGAGGGGAATAGTGTGCATGATAATTGACATATCATATGTCTTCATATCTTCATAACTCCAGGCTATAACATCTCGGTATGTATGGAGTGTGTCTATTATTCCTCTTCTTTCTTTGGGAGTACACACCTTCCCAATGAAAACATTTTTGACATCATATGGGGTTCCCATATTATGTGTGTCACACTGATTATTGATTGAATCCTTCTTGTTTTGTTGGTCTGAATCCTTTCTAGCTTAACCATCCCCCTTGGAATTGTATTTTTCTTTAGATTGATGACTCCCTCGAGATCCATTTCTGCTTCTTGAGGCTCTACCTCGTCAATTATTTGTGCAGCAAAAATGTCTAAGCTTGTGATGAAATATAGAATATGTTTATCATCCTCGAATACCTAGAGGTTGGTCACATTGTAGGGTACTTAAGGCATTGGGGTAAGCTCCATAGTGAATTTCTTCAATCTCGAGAGGGACAAGGGTTGAAGTGTACTTGTTTCCTGGGCTAAGACATCTACAGTTTGATTCTTTCTCTGAGATATCAATTGTATATTGAAAGCATCGAAGCCCTCAATCAAATCCCATACTCTATGTCTATAATTGGTCATTCTCCTGTCATGGCATGAGTATTGCTTTCTGACCTGCTTGATTACCAATTCAAAATCTCCAAATACTTGTAGAATTTTAACATTCTTTCTTAAAGCCATCAATAATCCATGAATCAAGGCTTCATACTCAACTACATTGTTGGTACAATAAAACTGAAGCCTATGTGCAGCAAAGAAAGTTTTACCTTTGGGACTGATTAACTCAAACCCAGCTCCATCTCCTTGTTTAGATTTTGATCTGTCAAATCTGAGAGTCCAGCAGCTAGTAGTATCCAACTGTCTTGATTTGTCTTTCCCACTTTTCTTACTAGTAGTTAATTGCTCTTAGATATGCTTTTCACCTTTAGATTCATCTTGAGTAGTTTGCATGCTGGTCTCATTAATTTGAAATGGGCTCATACAAATCTTTATTTTCTCAAAAATTGTTTGACATACACAACACTCCAATTTGTAATGGGAGGTGTTGTGAACTCTGCACTAACTTGGAAGGAGTAATTCCTCAAAATTCATACTTTTTCCCAGCTGGATTTGATCTTCCATATATTTCTTGATAAATTCTTGAAAATTGTCCAACAAGATAAGTTGATCATCTTCCTGATCATCACTTTCTCCAAATAATTCTACTAGTACTTTTATACTGCTACATTCTTGAGTAAACTATTTTGGTATACTATGCAACATGAGAACTTCATCTGAATCTTTCTCCTAAAGAGAGGTTTCCAACACATAGTTCCCCAAACTAGCTTCAGATATTAGTACCTCATTTGTAGTATTCTAGTATTCAGTGATCACATATTTCATCTTGGGTTCCCTATCAATCCTAATCTGATTTGACACTCCTTTCCAAGGAAGCCACATGTGAGACTGTTCAGTTAACACATACCCATTCAAAGATTTGGTGAAATACCTGCCTAGAATTAGACGATAAGTATCAGGAATATCTGCTACTTGTATATTGACAATCTATTGAACCCTAGGATTTGATGTAATTTGCATAGGGATCATGTTCAATTCTCCAACTACAATCACCTCTATCTTATCTAACTAGGTAGCCTTTCATTGGGATGCTATAGGAGTAATACCTAGAGCTTTTCAAATAGTGTAGAGCATGACGTTTATGGAGGCTCCTGAGCCTAAAAGGAAATTGTGCAAGTTTTTCCCAAAGATGCACACTGAAATTAGGAAAGGATGAGTCTCAGTCTTCCCTTGGAACAAACTAATAGAAGTATCAACTTTGGCTACTTGACTTCTATCCTTTTCTTTTCCTTTGTCCTTGGATGGTACTTGTCCTTGGTCCCTTGGTGGTTGTAGACCTGAAGTATTTTCACTTGTCTCACTCACAAGCTTATTTATGAGGAATTACTTTAGGAGCAAAAGACCCAAGGACAACATTCCTAATAGTAGGAACTCTCATTAATTCAAAGGCAAATGGACTTACCTTCAGTTTCTTGAGTTCGTTGGTAACATATTCACCCAATTGTTCAGTGTTCATATCAGAGGAAGCATCCTTAGGTTGTTCTGCTAACTTTTCTTTGCTTGCATCAACATTCCTCCCCTTTGATGGCTCTGATTGTCCACCTTTTGAGAAATACTGCAATGGCACATGAGGATAAGATGGATTATTGCTTGCATTTGGATCAAGAGGCATAGAAAATTTGTTTGGAGGAATTGAAGTAGTGAACGGGCCTCCAGCTTGTGGACCTCTATTTGGTATGTTCCTCAGGTCGTACTTCCTCGTAGGTTGTTGAAACGTCTGGAATTCTTCAACACCCACCTCTTCTACATCCAAAGGGCCATTGTCATTTTCTGTGCATCTTGAAATAATTGTGAAATATCATCCCCGTTGCACACTTGTTCTAGCTCTTCAGCTGATTCATTTACTTCTAGTTTAGGCACATTTTCTTCACTTTACAGGAATGGAGCATGATTCAATACTAGAACTGAGGTATCATAGGGGCCTAATGGCACTAATTCTTGATTAGTTGAGCTATTTTCAACCTTGTATTGGAAAATAGAGTCTGTTTGAAATTTTGGATAGTTGAGTTCAGAGTGTTGGTTGGTCTTATGAAGTCGACACCACCCAGACAGAGCGGTCTTAGCCAAGTAGACGCTACTTGAAGGTTTGTCTTGATTAGGTGGCTGGTCTAATGAATTTGGAACACCTCCATTGTTTGGTCTTGTATTCCAAGTTCTATTCTTCCTAGGAGGTTTTCTTCTGTCAAATCCTTGTCCAGTTGACTGTCCTTTATCAAAATTTTGTCTAACCTACTATCCTCTATCAAAGTTCTGCCCATATCCTTGCGTGGAATCTCTATTTTCCCTATTGTGATTAGCTTGCATATTTTTTTGATCAGCTTGCAATTGAATATTCTAATTTCTCAGATAGGTTACTTCCAAATTCAACTTCTTCACTTGTTTAGTCAGTTCATCTAGCCTTTCTTTATCCATATTACTGCAGGTTGTCGACCCAACGTTATTCTGGGAACTTCCCAATGATGTTCCTAAGCTAAGAGACTGGTTTAGCACCTCAAAATTTTGCAAATAAGATGGGAAATTGGCTTGTTGCTATGAGTATATTGACATGTTGGTGTTTTTTGAGTAGTTGGGCATTAGTGGAGCCTAGTTTAGTGGAGACAATGGGAAATTGTGGTATAGGGTTCATGAGAGGTGTGTTATTGGTCAAGGCCTGATTGAGTGCTTGAACTTTCCCTGGGTGAGCAACTGGTCCTAAAGATAACAAAGGTCCTAATAGATGTTGTCTTAGATTAGTACTAACTTTAACTACGTCATTGTGCATTGCAAGTAGGGTCCTGGGAGGGTTTGGTCTCCATTTGAGGAAGGTGGCAATAAGGCTGTCAAGGGCTTCATAATAGACCTCTAGGGTAGTGGCATTATAAACAACATACAGAGGTTGTAACCTAGTATATGTACAATGAAACCTATTATTAAAGGACCCAATGGGATCATTGATTTCTCTTTTCACCTTGGTGAGCTGCAGCTATAGCTCATTAGAACTTATGGGAATTTTGAACTTCTACAGAAGATAATTTTCCAACTCAGTCTAGTTATGGATGGAACCCATAGGCAAATGGTTATACCAATAAAATGCATCCTCTCCCAAGGAATATGGGAAAAATCTACATGAAACATCCTCATGCTCGATTCCCCTATCCCTGATGAAGGTATGGAAAATCCTAATATGTTCTTCAGTTGTCCTATTTGGATCATTAGCACAAAACTTCAAGAAAAAGAGCTCAAGATTTTTAGGCATAACATGATAATCATTAAAGATCAATGGTGATGGGTTGTTCACCAAGAAAGCCATGGGTTGTTGTGGTGGAGGTGGTAGTGGTTGGCTAACAACTGGTGGAGGTTGTTGAATAGGATCTGTTTCATAGTCATATGAAAAATGGTCGGATGCAGGTGAGAATAATGAGGGGGATGGAAAGGGTTGAGCGAATGAAGATTCCTCCCTATTTTTGGTCCTTCTTGACCTGGTAGGGGCTTGTAGCTCTTGAAAGTCTTCTTCTCTTTGTGTTGACCTGGTTCTTCTTCGAAATCTTTTAAGAGAAAAAGTAGATAGGAAATGCTCTAGCTTGCTAGTTCAATCCCTCCTTCTAGCGCCAATCTGTTGATGGTGTTTTCTACACAACATTAACTCAGACAGAATATCGAAATCCTATCTCTCTTGAAAGGTAAATCTCTTTCAACAAGCCTCAAGAGATAATCCAAAGGTCTCTAATGTCAGGTCTTGACAATGCAAAAACAACTTAGTGATAAATGTGAATATGCTATTAATCACAATGGGCCTTACAAAGCAACGAAGATCTTGAAATATTTTGATGCTTTTAATCCTAAAACTAACCCAGATTTCAAGAAACAACAAAAGGGATAAAGGGTTTGCGAGATATTCTTAAAAAAGAAAATTAATCTAGAGACCAACAATGCAAATGATTAAACACTTGAAGTGGACCAACCCTTTTAAAACTAAATTTTGCTAAACCCAGATAGAATCTTACAGTATCACAGAAATAGTGCAATCTTCTAAGGAATGTAAATATTTTCAAATTGTGAGCATTCATACAAATCAACCTTAGTGATCAAAATGAATAAACACCCATAACCAACTTGGCACACGATATTGAGGCCCGAGATAACTTTACACAACAACTTACAGTCAACAAGCTACTAAAAGTATAGACCATGGATCCCTCAAACACTTCAAATATCAAACCACAAGCAATATCGCATCACATTTAACTCTAAAATCTAACATGCAACTAATAATTTGCAGCAATTTAAAAGATGTGGAATAACCAGAACCATGCAAAATGGAACAACACAAGAAATATCACCAAAAGACAATGTCTTCACTTATATTGCTTCACCCATGTTTGCAACAATTCAATATTCTCAATGTTTCAACACTTTTCCCTCAGAAATATGGTAAATCCTAGTTCAACTATAGCTATTACAATGATATCTAACTTTCTAACCTCCAAAAATGAAGCAAGAGCCTCAATTTATAGGCAAGACTTGTTGGGAAATGTAGTTGTGCTGTTGTTATGTGGTTGTCATTGATGTCAACACTATTAGCACTATGTAGTTGAAGGTTGCATATGTTGAGGATATTGAGAAAATTGTAAAAGAATAAGTTTCAGGTAGTCTATGGATTAGTTTGGTCGTGAAGGTGTTGTGTTCAGTACGTGAAATTTCAGCTGCTATGGACTAGAGGATTTACTGCTGAGAGTTTCTAGATCATCCACCAAATTTTTTAGAGGTCCGCATGATTATTTGTGAATGTTATGGAAATCTGTATTCTGACAGTGTTTCTAAGGTCTCTGTCAGTGTTCCCGATTAAAGTTCGTATGATTTTGGTGATCTTACTTGCTACAAATGTCTCTCTATTGTTTCTTAGTGCTCATGGATGTTTCTATTATGTTCTCTATCATTTTTACTAGTTTGCATCGATTGGAGTGATCGTGGTCGAAGATTTTTCTTGTGCATGTTCGGTTTCTCTTGTTCCTGGCCGACATGATGGTGGTAACATGTTGCAGATTTTTGAAGTTTGAAATTCAATTGTTTGGCACACTCGAGGATATTATTTTTGGTCTTATACTTATCCTTTCCGATGGTGTTTAATCCACATTGAAGATTTATTTGTAATACTGAGCCAACATTACAAATATTGTAAAATATATTTTGTATCTTCTGGCTGACTAGGTTATTGATTTAAATCCATTGAGTGGATATATAAGATAGTTTGGTTGTGTGAAGTGAAGTGTGAGTGAATTCTAGAGAAATTGAAAGTGTATGCATAATGATTTATCATTCAAGTGTGAAGAGACTTTTTATGTGCTTAATTAGAACTATAATCCAGCTTTTGTAGAAGCTATTATATCAATTCAAAATCTTTGTGGATCTAATCCATTTTCTATTAGGTAGTGATCCTGAATGCATGTGCATTTCCCTTTTAATTTTTCATTATACTTATAACAAGGTATAATTGTGGACTAACATCCACTGTGGTTTTTCTCCTAACAGGGTTTCCACAAAAAAAAATATTGGTGTTCTTTGTGTTTCTCGTGTTCTTATTATTTTTAATTAATTGCTTGTTCATCTGATTAGAGATTAAGTTAAGTTAAGTAAGAAAATTTTAAATTTGTTTTGATTATTGTGACAACTGATTCACCCCCCTCTCAGTTGTTTGTCCTTGTTTTTCCAACAATTGGTATCAGAGCTAGTTCCTCTGAGAGAAGTTTAAAAGCTTGAGGAGATCCAAAATGGAAACATACAAGAAGGAAAACCCTAGATTTGATGGAACCAATTATTCATTTTGGAAAACAAGAATGGAATTTCATTTGAAGTGCATCGGTGAACCCTACTGGTTGACCACAAAATATGAGTATATTATCCCTACTAATGGTCCTTCCACTACTAATGAGAAGAAAGATGCTGAGAGTAATGTTCGGGCTATGGAAGCTATCTTGAGTGCTTTAATCGATTCAGAGATGGAAAATATATTGGGATTGAAGAAAACACATGAAATGTGGACAAAGCTAGAGACCTTGTATAAAGGAGATGTACATGTGAAGATGGCCAAGCTGCAAAGTTTAAAAGGAAAGTATGAGAGATTGGAGATGGGTGAGGATGATAATATCTCTTCCTTTATGTAGAGAGTGAATGAAATAGTGTTGGGAATTAGGTTTGTCAATGGTGTCATTGAAGAAGATGAAATTGTGGCTAAGGTTCTCAGATCATTACCTCCTTCCTACAAATTGAAGGCTCATGCAATTGAAGAAACCAAATCTATAACAAATCTGACAAGAGATACACTGGTTGGTAAGTTAGCTGCTTTTGAGCTGAGCGAATTTGGTGATTCTACTACTAAGACTAAGACTGCATTCAAGGCTACAATATCCGGGAGAGGGATGTCAAGATATGAACTAGGTGATTGTTCCAGAAGGATGTACAAATATGAGGAAGATATGAGACAACTTGAAGATCAAGAAAGAGAGGTAGAAGAGCTAGAAGCAATTATTGTAAGAAGGGAAGGTAGAGGTAAAGGTAAGAATGAAGGAAAATTACCTTTTATATGTTTTTCATGCAATAAAATAGGTCATTTTGCATCAAGGTGTCCTGATAGAGTTCCAAGACCTAAACCTAACAAGAAAAAGTTTCAAAAGAAATGCTATTTTGCTAAGGAATATGAATCAGATGATGAACCTAAAGGAAATGGAGATGGATGGGTGTTCATTGCCCTTAAGGAGAATAAACCGGAATCCACTAAATCTACCACAATTGAAAAATCCCTTGCAGCCCGTATAGAAGAAAAGGATGAATGGGTCATTGATAGTGGATGTTCACATCACATGACTAGTGATAAGGAAAAATTTGCAAGTCTAGAAAAGTATGATGGTGAGATTGTGAGATTTGGTGATAACAATGCCTATGAGATATGTGGTAGAGGGTCTATCTATCTTGGTGGAAATCACAACACTAATGATGTTCTCTATGTCGAAGGTCTGAAACATAATCTATTGAGTGTTAGACAGATGGTGCATAAGGGTTATAATCCAGAATTCAGGGATGGAAGATACAAGATATATGGAAGTTCTAGAGATCTAATTTCCTCAGTTAAATAGAAAAAAGGTAATATTTTTCATTTGACTACTACTAATGAAAGTTGTTCGGTTACACAAGTTGATGATAGATGGTTGTGGCATAGAAGACTGTGTCATGTAAACTTTGATAAAATTTTCAAGGTAAGTTCCTCCCAAGTGGTTAGGGATCTTCCGAAGATAGTGAAGCCTGCTAACATGATTTGCAAGGAGTGTTAAATGGGAAAGTAGACAAGAACCTCATTCCAGAGCAAACAGTATCACACAAGTGGATTGCTAGAGTTGGTGCATACAGATCTATGTGGTCCTACTTGAGTGAAAAGTCTTCATGGTGAAAGGTACTTTATGTTGATCATTGATTATTTTTCTAGAATGATATGGGTTACTTTTCTAAGAGAAAAATATGAAGCATTTCAAAAGTTTAAAAATTTGAAAGCAATTGTAGAAAATGAGAAAGACTTGAAAATAAAATTCCTAAGGTTTGATAGATGTGGTGAGTTTACCTCTAGGGAGTTTAGTGCTTTTTGTGAAGAAAATGGAATCAGGAGACAACTATCTGCTCCTCAGACCCCTCAACAAAATGCTATTGCAAAGAGAAAGAAGATAACCATTCTGGATGCTGCCAAAATAATGATGCTAGAAGGAAATGTGCCTAACACCTACTGGAGTGAAGTAGTAAGCACTCTCGTATACACATTGAACTAGGTAAATGTCAATTGTGATTATGATAAGACTCCATATGAATTGTGGTTTGGACATAAGCCTATTGTCAAGTAATTTAAGGCTTTTGGAAGTAAGTGCTACATCAGAAGAGATGATGATATAGGAAAATTTAAAGCAAGAGGTGATGAAGGAATCTTCCTAGGATACTCTACCAAGAGTAAGGCATACCGATGTTTCAAAAAAAGACTAAGAAAAATGGTTGAGAGTACAAACATTAGAGTTGATGAGGACTTCGGTAAATCATCCAGATGCAATGGCTATGATTCAAATGAAGATAATACAAATAAAGGAAAAAGTATTCAGACAAAGAATCAACTTCATATTGTGCCATATGTTTCGGTGAAACCACCTCAACCTATTCCGGTAATTCAAAATAGTCAGGAAGCAAAAACAAGTGCGAGTGCTGAAGACAGAGAAGAAGAATCAGATGTGCAGCATAACCCAAATGTTCCAAGGTATGTAAGATTAAATCATTCTGAGAATCAAATCATATGAGATAAAAATAAGGGTGTACAAACTAGAAGTAAGATTGTAGAAGAATATTGCCTAATTTCTCATATTGAACCTAAAAATATCCAAGAAGCTTGCAATGATGAGTATTGGATGGAAGCCATGAAAGAGGAGTTGATGCAGATAGAAAAGAACAATACATGGGTACTTGTTCCTAGACCTAAAGACAAGAATGTAATTAGCACTAAATGGATCTTCAAGAATAAGCTAAATGAACAAGGTGAATTTTTAAGAAACAAAGCAAGGTTAGTCTGCAAAGGATATTCACAAATAGAAGGAATAGATTTTGAAGGAACCTTTGCTCCAGTTTCCAGAATAGAAGTGGTAAGATTGTTTCTTGCCTATGTTGCTCACGAGAATTATAGGGTCTATCAAATGGACGTCAAGTCAGCCTTTTTGAATGGAGAACTAGAGGAAGAAGTCTACATAGAATAGCCTAATGGATTCCAACTAAATAACAAAGAAGATATGGTTTGCAGGTTAAAGAAGGCCTTGTATGGATTGAAACAAGCCCCCACAGCCTAGTATGCTACAATTAAAATACTTGATAAAGCTTGGATGTAACAAAGGTATTGTTGATAGAAACCTATACTTTAAATTAGATCATGACAAAGAGATAATTATTGAAGTATTTGTTAATGACATTATTTTAAGAGGAAATGATAATCTATGTATGGAGTTTGCTGATCAAATGAAGAATGAATTTGAGATGAGCATGATTGGTGAAATGAAATTCTTTTTTGGATTACAAGTTACTCAATTAGACAATGGGATCTTAATATCACAGTCCAAGTATGTGAGAGAATTGTTAAAGAAATTTGGTATGGAGGATTCAAGACTTGTTGGTACTCCCATGATAACTGGATGTAAGTTGACTCAAAATGATGATTCTCCAAAATCCAATCAAACAAGGTTTAGGTTAATGATTGGAGGATTGCTATATCTGACTCAAACTAGGCCATATATTATGAATGTTGTATGCATAGTTGCTAGATTTTAGTCTGATCCAAAGGAGTCTCATGTGACAGTAGTTAAAATAATTTTCATATATCTTAAAGGAACAACTAATTTTAGGTTATGGTATCCAAAAGATGAAAATCTTATCCTAAATGCATATAAGGATGTTGATTGGGCTAGAGATGTAGATGATAGAAAGAGTACCAGTGGTGGTGCATTCTTTCTAGGGAAGAAGCTAGTGTCATGGTTGAGCAAAAAGAAAAATTCTATCTCTTTGTCTACTACTAAAGCCAAATACATTACTGCTGCAAACAATTGTACACAAGTGATATGGATGAAACAAATGCTTAGAGACATTAGTGTTGAATATGATGAGTCGGTGGCAATATATTGTGACAACTCTAGTGCTATCAACATATCAAAGAATCCAGTACTACACTCAAAGACTAATCACATATCAATCAAGTTCCATTTATTGAGGGAGAAGGTGAATGAGAAAGAAGTATGACTGGAGTATGTGCCCACAAAAGAAAAAATTGCAAATATCTTCACTAAGCCATTACTGAAGGATACTTTTGAGTATCTTAGAGGATTGCTCGAGGTAATCACCCCTCCTGACAAAAACTAAAAGATGTATTTTCATGCATCAATCTGTGTATATCACTACCATATCCTAATCTGGATTGATGTCTTTTGTGGCTGCTACTCAGGGGGAGTAGTCAGATGTGCAGATATGTGGTTTCAGAGTGTGTATGTGGAAAGGTATTGTTTACCTTTTCCATTGATGTCAAAGGGGGAGAAGAGTAATGTGAAAAATCCCTGTGGTCTAAGGAGAAGAAGAGTTGTGGATTTGGGTTGATGGTATTTTTCACACCATGTGTTTCCATCAATGCCAAAGGGGGAGATTGTTGGGAAATGTAGCTATGTTGTTGATATTTGGTTGTCATTGATGTCAAAACTATTAGCACTATGGTTGAAGGCTTGCATATGACAAGGATATTGAGAAAATTATAAAAGAATAAGTTTTAGGTAGTTTGTGGATTATTCTGGTCATGAAGGTGTTGTGTTCAGTACGTGAAACTTCAACTAGTGTGGACTGGAGGATTTACTATTGAGAGTTTCTAGATCATCCACTAGAAGTTTCAGAGGTCCGCATGATTATTTGTGAATGTTATGGAAATTTGTATTTTGACAGTGTTTCTAAGGTCTCTGTCAGTGTTCCTGATTAAACTTCATATGATTTTGGTGATCTTACTTGCTACATATGTCTCTCTATTGTTTCTTGGTGCTCATGTATGTTTCTAGTATGTTCTCTATCATTTTTGCTAGTCTGCATCAATCAGAGTGATCGTGGTCAAAGATTTTTCTTGTGCATGTTTGGTTTCTCTTTTTCCTGGCTGACATGATGGTGGTAACGTGTTGTAGATTTTTGAAGTTTGAATTTAAATTGTTTGGCACACTCAAGGATATTATTTTTGGTCTTATACTTATCCTAGTTAATGGTGTTTAATCAACATTGAAGATTTATTTGTAATATTGAGCCGACATTGCAAATATTGTAAAATATATTTTGTAGCTTCTAGTCGACTAGGTTATTGATTTAAATCCATTTAGCGGATATATAAGAGAGTTTGGTTGTGAAAAGTGAAGTGTGATTGAATGCTAGAGAAAGTGAAAGTGTGTGCATAATGATTTATCATTCAAGTGTGAAGAGTAAGAGCAAAGTGTGAAGAGAGTTTTTCTATGCTTAATTGGAACTGTAATCCAACTTTTGCAGAAGCTATTCCATTAGTTCAAAATCTCTATGGATCTAATCCATTTTCTGTTGGGCAGTGAACTCTAGGTAGTGAGCCTAAATGCATGTGCATTCCGATTTTCATTTTTCATTATACTTATAACAGGGTATAATTGTGGACTAACATCCACAGTGGTTTTTCCCCTAATAGGGTTTCCACGAAAAAAAATCTTGGTGTTCTCTGTGTTTCTGGTGTTCTTATTGTTTGTAATTAATTGCTTGTTCATCTGATCAGAGATTAAGTTAAGTAAGAAAAGTTTAAATTTGTTTTGATTATTGTGACAACTGATTCACCCCCCCTCTCAGTTGTTTGTCCTTGTTTTTCCAACAAGATTCCCTTGGGTGTCCCAAAATAGGGCTCACAAAGTAAGGGAAGCCATGCATTCAAATTTTACAAGTTAAGGTCAACTATGCAAGGCTGACTTAAAGTATATTTACGAAAAAGACAAAAAACTCATTCAAAACCCGCCAGTGGGTCCCCAGGCCACTTTAAAGCTCCTAAACTTGTTCTATTTCGGGTTTGTAACTAAAATCTACCACTCCCAACATGCTTGATGGGAATCCTATGTGGCAACAACTTGGATATCACCTTTTGCTTTGTCAACTTCCAATTTTTCAATCAATTCTTTGAATGTTTCAAGTATTTTCCTCACATCTGTTGAGTCTGGGACTGGAATAAATATAATTCTTATCTTATAACCTTTGAACTCCTTGAAATATTGTGGCATTATTTTATTCCACTTAATTTTCAATTCGTGATATTCATCCAACTTGGAAATATATATTACAGCATCCTCCAGGTGTTCTTTTGTTATTGGAGCATTATTAGGAGCATAAACTTTGTGCCACCATGCTTGCAATGCAATGACATTCATATTTTTTTGACCAAAATTCTTCCTCCCCGTGACTATTTCTAGAAAGTTGATGCAACCATCATATATCTTCTTCACCTTTCCCTGTATCTTTGTAATTTTCTTCAATTTTTTTGAAAGGAGCTCCTTTCTATAATTCCAAGTCTCCAACCATCCCTTCACCTTATCAATTGTATCACGGGGAGAGATATCCAATTGATCCAAATCATCTTTTGGTATCTACAAAATTTTCCTTAATTCATCAGCAGTTGGCTCATCAACCTTCTTGTAATCTGTAGTAAATTGTGAAATTTAGTGAAGAAAATTTGAGGCATTGGTGTGAACTTGGAGAATTTTCTCAATCACCTCATTCCCTCTAATGATGACATCTTGTAGCCATCCCTGATTATTTTGAACAAAATATTTCAGCCTCTCAATTTATGATATTGCTTCTTCAGGAAACAATCCCTCTAGAATCGTGCTTTCTCTTCCCACATCTTGCAAATGTTTCATCAAATGTTGCACATATTTGTAAACATCATTAAGTTACTTTTACAGCTTCTCCTTTTCTGCAGTCTCACTATCCAACCTTCTCAAAATTGTTAAAGACTCATGAAACTCTTCTTTCTCTTGCTCTTTGGTGGTCGGCCTGAGATTGATGGTCTGTATTTTGTAATCAAAGGGCCTAACTTCATCTTTGAATTTATCTACTAGAGGTACTACCACATGTACTAATTTTTTATTGAATTCATCACGTGCAATCTTTGATACGGTATGTGCTCTTTTCCTCTATTTGGGTTGACCCCACTATTCTAGCAATTTATCCCAGCTTGGAGTTTCTTCCTACATAATTATAGGCTTCTTACTTGTTCGTTTCTCCAGCCATTCTGGGACAGTGGATTGTTTAGTACTTTCTTTCATGAAGGAAACTTCTCGATCACTTTTGTTTCATTGTGGACTATCCATTATTTCTTCCATGTCTTTCTCAATTGTAGGTTGATTTCCCCCTTCATTAATTACATCATTTGCCAAAGATTTGGATTGCTCCTCCTGAAGCACCCTAGATTCTACATTCCTATTGTGTGCATCAAAATCTGACTGTCCTAGTTCCTGTAACATTTGCTTCCATTCCTCATTGGTAGGGGTAGAAAATTCCTCATCCTCTGATTCATGTTGCTCATGTTTTTGGATATTTTTCCTTCATGTATTGTCTCTTCTGATGTTTGAACATTTTGAAGAGGAGTTTTTTTTTTCTGCATTCATTTTTTCTTCCTAATCGTCAATGACAAGTACTTCTTCACTTTGTACTCCCTCTTCTATTTCCTTTGTCAGAGATGCCCTTTGCTTGGGATGGGTCTTTCTTACATACACTTGGGGTTTTTCCCTAGGACTATCTATCTCCACGACCTTTGTCGAGGAAGGAGAATCCGTATCTGCATTCCCCTTCTTGGATTTTTCCACCTTTTTCCTTTCTTTGATAAGCCTTCTTTTCCTCACAGGTTAAGGTGTCTCACCCTATGTAGTTGTAGTGTTGTCCTAAGGAGTTTTCTTGATCAAGGGAGATGGTTTCTCCCCTTGTTTTGCTTGAACTTGGTTCTTGGTTCTCCTTCGAATTGGTACTGTCTTATTACCTTCCTGCTCTTCAACACCTTGAGACTCAGAAACATCATCCTTTCCATCATCAATTCCTTCTTCAGAATGGGATTCCATGTCTCCCATCAAATTATATGTGAATTTGGTGTTGCTAGCCTCCAATTCCTGCACCTTTTGTTTTATCCATTGCCTCGAGTATTCCTTGACTGGCTCATTTATCCAATCAAGATATATTGCTTCTTCTTTAGACCAATTTATTTGTGGTAGAGGCTTGCCTTTGTAGGGTTCATAGTCTCGTTGTTGCACCAGGTTCACCTCTTCATCCTACACTTGATCAGGAACCTCCTCAATCCTATACAATCTTATCATTTTAATTGACATTCAAGAGAACCTTCTCCTTAGAACATCAAAATCATCTTTGCAATTTTCCCAACAATCTTCAATGTGATCTCCATGCCTAAATATCCTATTACCCAGCTTCATGGCCCTACCATATGGGTCAAACTTAATTCTTTTTGTATGGGAATAGATTTCAAATTGTGCCATCTCCTTTTTAGAATGTTCGGCAGCTTGGGTGGAAGGGTATGTCTCTAAAGTCTCGATTTTCAATGGAAATTCTACTCCCAACCCCTTTTTCCTCATAATCTACTGCAAAATCTCCTCAATGGCCATCATTTTCCTTGTCAATTCTAGCATTAGGAGCTTATTAGTCGGATACCTGGGTAATCTAAGTGGAGTAGCAAGAGATCCTTGTATCTAGATGTATGTGAATTTAGGAAATTGAATAAATCATTGTCCATATTTCTTGATTAAGTCCATGGCATTAGCAATCACCCAAAAATGAAGGGCATTTTGTAGCAACCTTGGGATGAACATGAAGAAGGCATCATTTTCCCTTCTGTAATTGGATGTATTGTACTACAGTTGAGGATATACATCCCAAATTCTATCCTTTCCTAGACTTCCCTTGCAGCTCAGGCCTTTGTATTTGGTCTTGCTCACGAACATGTATACCAAATAGTATGTCATGGTGAATTTTTTTGTTTCTTGCACACTCCTCAATTGAGCATATAGTTTGTTGCTAATGATTCTCGCCCAATGATAATGCTTATTGGCCACAATTTGTGTAATAGGAGAGAACATCCAAGACTAGAAGATGTGAACTTCTTCTACTCCCATTACTCTTCCCAAAAGGGTTATTATGTCATGGTATTCCAATTTGAAATCACTCCCGTGCAATTGCTTGGGACAGTTTGAATAATGAAGTTTTGGCTTTAGTATCCACAAATTGTTCATGATCTCTACGGCTTGGTTAGGATCTTCATCATAGAATTTGATTGCTTCACCAATGTTTATTTCTTCGATCAAGTGATGGTGTGAAGCAATGTTAAAGACTTCTGCAATAGACTCCTCTATGAGATTGGCCATAACCCTCCCTTGCGGCCCAACAACAATCCTCTTGCTGGAATCATAGTGTCTTGCACATCCTAAGACCAATTCTAGGTATAATTGTGTCAAAGGGAATCCTGTCGCCTATGCTAAACCAATGTGAGTGATGACTTGAGCTAGTTGAGTGGGTTTATCACCATACATTCTTCTATGAAAATCCGCATAGTCAATATGTCCCATGTTTGTCTCTCCAATCTTATCCCAAGCCAAAGCAATCTTGTACTTTGGACAAATGCCTTTAAAGTTGTATTTCATCCTTTCTTGTCTCCTTCTAACCTCCTCTTGTACTAGAGCAACTTTGGTCTTGGCTATCATATCAAGACTCAACTCACCTTGCATTTGTTAGAAGAAAATACCACAATCACCAAAAAGCAGATAATAACACAACTTATCAATACAAGTCATTCCTTCAATGAAGTTTTGATCAATACATGCCAAATGACACTGCTAAGTGCACATTAATGATATCAGTATGAATCCCAAATGGTAACACAAGAGGACTAACCTACTTTATTACCCAATTGACGGATATGTGATCAAACCAATGCATAACTAATCAATGCATACAAGTTTATTTGCAATGAATTCACAGTTGGAGCACAAATTCACATATCCACAATGCCATTCTATCCAAATGATAATATGAATTCCATTGGAAATGCACGGAAAAATACTTTATTTAAAATGATATCATTGTTAGATTATACCAAGCATGCAAGACAAATGAACTCAAGCAAGCACAAAACCCATGAAATCATCATCATTCAAATCCATGTGAAGACCCCAAGCCTAGGAGCGACATGAGAGGGGGGTCGAGTAATCTGAGCTAGTTTGGGTTTTTCAGTGTGATTAAGGTTCAGTTAATCTGAGCTAGCTCAGATTAGCCAAATTTCATTGAATTTCTCCCATTTTGATCTCACAATCTTTAGAGAATGAAATTTGAAGTGAACTAATGTGCAAATCACTTGTCATGGTGAAAATTAGAGTTAATTTTTCATTGGACATTCGACATTCACAAAGTAGGATTATGGCTTAAGAGGATGAAGTTGAGTTTGACCTAAAGTGGATGGGATTTGGATAATCCGAGCTAGCTCATATTTTCCAGATAGATTAAGGCTTGGCTAATCTGAGCTCCCTCAAATTAGCCGAACTTTCTCAAAGTTGAAAATCTTCTAAGGGATGAAACCTCAATATTTAATTCACCAATTGAGACTAGATCTTCGTCATTTCATGGTGATATTTCAATCAAAAGGTCATTGTGTTCCTAGTGTTATTCATCATTGATGAATTATTGAAAGCAAAAGCTAGGGTTTCCAAAATACCATGCAAGAATAGGGTAATATATCAAAATCTTGATGTAGCCAAGTGTATCAGTAAGTTCCTTAGGTTTTATTATCAAATGAACACGCCCCCCATTTTCAAATTGACACCCATATTGCATTTCAAAAGGTTGCTCAAGAACAAAACCCTAGTGCGACAAAACAAAGCACAACTTGAAGGTTGAAATCAAAGACTCATTACTGCAAGGAATGACTTCTTAGGGTTTTAAATAAGCTCTATTCACCTGACTAAAACCCCTTTTCTAGTTTCAAAATGAACCCTTGAGTAGGTAAAACTAGAAATGGCACAAGATAAAGAAATTTGAATCCAAACCCAAAGCTTCGATGAGTGATCAAATTTATAAAGTAAACCAATAGAGCTCGAAATGAAATTGAACCACTTAGGAATTGTCACAAACTTACCTTGCAAGAACACCAATGGAGAAAGAATGAGGGAAAACCAATGAATGATCTTAAAAAATACTAGAACAATTGAAGGAGGATGCAAACCCAAAACAACGACATGATTCAAGAGCACAATGGATCCAAAGCTTTCTCAATCAAATACTGAAGATATGCAAATGATGAAATGACCAATTAATCAACCTTTTATTTCCCAAATTAATTCCAAGAAGTACGGTTTTAAAGATTGATAATTCGATAGGGGCCTAGACTCAGCTAATCCAAGGTAGCTTTGATTAGCTAACTAGATTAAGGTTAGGCTAATCTAAGGTACCTCAGATTAATTGTATTTCTTCACAACTTAGCCAATTTTTCCCCGAAATGAAAATTTCAAGTGGATTGATCATTCATGAGGAAAAGGCCAACATTCAAATGTTGCAAGGTGCATCGAAATGCAAATGGAACGTTGAGCACGAGGGAAAAACAACACAAAATTCAAAAGACCAAAAAGACCTATCCCTTAAGGGGACAAAGTCAGGACCCTACCAAAAAAAAACAACGAAAGAAAGGAAAGAGAAGAGGGTCCCTACTTCAGTAGGGCATGTGAGTAGAACATGAACAACACTACCTTTACCTAGATTTTGGCATAAAAAGTAAAACTCCATCAGAAACATCCATGTGTGCTCTAATTAATTCTAGTTTTGGAACTCAGTGAAAAGAATCAGTTCATAAAAATTGAACTACATACTATAGTAATCCTCCAAATCAACATAGGGATAGAGCTTTGCTGCCAGTCAAGCAACCATAGCCCTGACAAGGTTATCTCTGTAATTCCCCCAAACATAGCTCTACTGCCGGTCAAGCATCCATAGCCCTGGTAGAGTTATTTGGATAGCCTAAAGAGTTGGTTTTCATCTCTTTTTTTTAGATATAGCAATCATGGCTCATTTTTTCTTTTGATATTTCAATGATAGCTCTTTTATCAACTTGCAAGAAATGAAGCTCCACTATCAAGTTGAGAATTATAGTGGTAGCGAAGGTTACTTTTTAATTTTTCATTCAATGCAAATCCCTTCATCAATTCACTACTTCCCAAAACTCATTTAATAATTCCTTGTAGGTGAGTGTTTATAGCTAAACTTCACTACTTTATGCCAAATCCTAGCTAATTTTAGCTTGATATATGGTTAAAAATATGCATAAATTAAAATTTAGCAACATACAACTTAATCACCAAATTTAAATATAAATTTAGAAGCATTAGTAACCACCCTTCCGATTAAACTTTTATGGAAACTACTAAAATTTCTGCTAGCAATTTTGATTTAATGATGCTACACTTCATTAATGAATCAGGAATGTCATGATTACCTTGAAACATGATCACAATATTCTACATTAAATTTGCATGCTTGAATTCACACATATTATCTCCTCAACTTACTCAGGTGATGACGTGTACTGCCTTGACGGCTTCATTTTCTTTTACATTCAACACACATAAGCACCTCCATAATTAATATATCTCTTTAAAAAAAATATGAAATGACCACTATTAATTTCAAAATATTCAAATTTCTTGATTCGTAATCTTCGTACTGATCAAATTTGAAGCAATTTATCACCAACTATGCGCAAAGAATTAATTTGATTTAACCTTTAACTTTGAGAATAATTATCTGGTTGCCACCTTGCTTACGATTTCCAAGACTTTACTCAAGGAAAATATGTACTGAAGTTTCCACAATTCTCTATAAATTCTACATTGCTTCTCGAATTCTTCACACTTTCTCTTTAACTTTCTTGTTTAATTTCTATAATTTTCTCTGTGTATTCCTTCTTTGCTTCTTGGCTATGGATACTCCAATTTTCTTAGGTTGCTCTCACCACCAGAATATCTTCTTAGGAAGTATCACACCACAAAGGCTTGAAAAGGTTTTCTTCATTAGGAATTCTAGTTTCACTGTACCAAATTTGTGCTTGTTCCTTGGGGAAAAATATGTTGAATCCAACTGCTACTTTTGATTTTATTCTGATATAGCCTCTCATTTTGTAGCATCTCTTCTGGATATTGGGATACCTGTGGAAGATGTTCGCTCGACTTCCAATTTGATAGTAGGCTTGAATATTTGGAGAATCTAGATATAATTTTATCTGTTTCACATCCGACCATTGGGGTTCCCTCCATGGATGATATTCCTAAGTTCCTAGAACACAGGGAAGTGGTTCCACTTCGGCCTTTCCTCACTAACCTTTATATTCGTGACTTTGAATTTCACCAGGAACTTGCCTACATAGTGTATTTAGCCCTGATGGATGATGCATCCCATATCAACTGAATGACTACTATCTTCTACAACTCTACATAATCTTTTTGACTTTTTTGATCTTTTGAAGTAGTGATTTTTGATACCTCATGTATATATGCGATACACACACACACATATATAACTTTTGTGTCTCTTAAATCATGTTTTTATTGTGTTTGGTTTAATCATTTTACATTTCACAGTTCAATTTTACAAATGTTTGGATTAACTCTCATGTGTAAGATAAATTTAAGTAGAATTTGCTAATGTCGGGCCAGACAAGAAAAGAAAGGAAAAAAATAAAGTAAAAAAAAACCCTACAAAAAGAAAACTAAACCCTAACTACCCTAATTTTATTATAACAAAAGATTAACCTTAATAAAACAATCTATCTCAATTTCTAGGATTATTTCTTTTACATCTTTGGTACAAATCACAGTAGTTTTATCTTTAAATTCTTTTAACAAAATTTCTACTATCCTACTACAACAATGAATTATTTTAAATTTTCTATGTTTGATAATCGTAAATTCAAAAGTGTACTTACCAATAATCTAGCTCATATGTATGAAAATTATCTCATTAAAGATCGATTGTACACACTTAGCCCCATGTAGCAATACTCTACCTTCCTCCAGCCTTTGTCCATCTTCATGAATGACTGTGTCCATTTCTCTATTTCCTCTAAAAATCTTCATGTCTTCGATCCTGACTTCACTTTGCATTTTGTTAGACCAAAATCTATCACAATTTATATTATTTTTAGAGAGAGAAAAAGTAAAAATTTGATATTTTGTATCTTGTATAAAATTAAGAAAATTTCCTTTTATAACTTGTGAATTTTCATTTTGGAGCATAATACATGTGTTTCCCACTCGATTTTCCCACTCCTCATTATTTGCATTTTCCAAGTATAGAGAGAATGATGAATCATCCATGCCATTTCCTCGTTTTTGATGTGATATCTCTGAATCTTGGCATTTGCCTATTTTCCTACAAAACGTTAGGATTTTCTTTATAATAATCATAGTTTTCCAACTATTTTGGTGTGTCAGTTAATTTTTTAATATTTCCAATTCCACAAGGGTTACACATTTTTATCGCTAATGATCCCTTTCTTCTAGCAATTAAAACCTCTTATGTTAACAAAATCAATTTAATTATGGCCAAACTTACCCTAGTTAAAAAAAATTCACACTCGAGTTCACCGTGATCAGTTGTATCATAAATTCTACACTCGTGGCTCTACCAAAGGTGAATAAACTCAAAGGATATAATTTCTAGTTAAAATTTTTCCAAAGCTTTTCAACTTCCATATTGAAAAGTCAACTTGCACTCATTTTCACTTTGCAAACTTCTTGTTAAACTCAAAAAATAATAATTCAACGTATGATCGCCCTCCTTCTAGTGTCGGCTCTTGTTAACAATTATTTCACTCGCAGGAAAATAGGGTGAATAATACCTTCATAGTCAATTCTACGAAGAGGACTATTCTTCTTGAAAGATATGAAACAAGACAATCTAAAAGAGATTTTTCTTTAACATAGAAATATTGGCTTCAGTTTAATCCCAAGTCTTCGATAACCAAGTCATGGTTGCACTAGGGTCGCTCTCGGGTTTGATGTGATGATGCTGCTAATCTCAAAGGGACTATGGTAATAGTGAATTATATTATATAATGAGTTTTCAAAGTAGTTCATAAAGACAAATATCATGAAAATTGAATGATTTGAAATAAAATTTCATGACATTAAATCCTTTGCTATCACTTAAGTAGATTTAGCATTAAGCATTCAACAATTTCATGGAAAACTTAAATATTTTCAACAAAATTCCATTCATTCATCTATTTTTTGGAACATTTTCATAAATTTAAACATCTATTTTAAAATAAAACTTAAAAAAATACTAAAAATTAAAAGCTTCTCTCAGTTACTCTCCATGCATGCCCCAAAGAATCAATTAAAATAGAGAAAACAACTTTATACTTCACCAGAATTATTTAGAGCTACATATAAAATGGTGCAAGCTTTTGAAGAGAGGGGCAATTGTTTGGACATCGAGTAGGTTTTGTATGCACCCTTAAACAACACAATATACAGTCTTGTTCGGCTGAACTGACAAATCCAGCTACAAAAGATACCGAGATAGGTAGCTATCTAATAAGCTATGATATTAATCAATGTCTATGTGCATACAAAGTTTTATGCCAGAATAATTTAGAAAATAGGAAAAAATAACAAAACTTAGAAAAAATTTATGCTCTTCTGGAATCCACAAATTCTGAACTTAAAATGAAAAAAGGTATATTCTGACCTTTTATAGAACACAAGGCTCAGATAGGATAAGAAAAATATATGAGAGGAAATCCAAGGGACCAATTACATCAAGGGATGTGGAATATTGTGACCAATAGGAGAATTGCAATCAAATTCAACGAAGGTCAACTCCAATTCCACATTGAAGCTCTTTGGGTTCTACTTTTTCATCTTTGCCAGGATTCCTTTTGGAATCAAATAAATCTGTTAAAAAAAATGTAGTTAGTTCTCGTAAAATCAGAGTGATTAGGTGGAAGTTTAACACCTACATTTTAGGTTCTTTCTCGATTTGAACAATCCAGGAATGGACCACCCTTGGAATGAGTACACTTTTGTGCTCCATGCTTGAACTCCAACAACCTGGGATTCTGGTATCTAGCATATCTTTGCAATGACCTATACTCCAACATGAGCTTATGAAATGTACCTTTGAACTTGGTAACTGCATCAGATTTGTTTTCAAATTCAATTTTCCTAACCGTCCATACTCGAACTTTGCATCACAATCCATATCTCATGCCAGCACAAATTCCACACATTAAATCCCTTTTAAAGAACAAAATATTTATAACATCTCATGTAAATAAAACTAATATTAAAGTGTTAATGCAATAAATCACGTAATTAACACGCTTTCTAGCATATCATAAAATCCTCATATATATACTAGACTACCAAAATGTTGGAATCATTAGATAATCTCAAAATTTTACTTTACTTTGCAACCTCGCACCTAGTTTCCGGTATTCAGCTTTACCCATGAATTTTCCCAAACCTCGATTTCTTACCGAACTTCCATTTTACCAAACTCAGCCTTACCGAACCTCCGTTTTACTAGAACTCCAGCATCGGACTGGAGCCTTCCATTCAAACTCGCATTACCTTTTTTACTTCTTAAATGTTTCTGGTTTCTAGTATCCGGTACCTAAAACATTTTCTTTACAAAGTACTCTTTGATTAAGATTTCTCTTTTTCTTTTCACTTCTGGTGATCTTTTAGATTGCTAGCTTTTACCATAAGATTTGTATATATATTATTTTTTACTTGGGTCCCCAAGTCTTTTAGTCTTTGGGTGTGTTGTGAGACCACACAACACTTAGTTCTCATCTCCATCACATCCTTATTCTTAATATATTTTAAGAATGAAACTGGTCCAATGGAGCATAAACCAATGATCTATCTTATCACCTACTTAGTGATCATGTGCGGCATATCAGTCTAGATGAACTGATCATGAATTATATTCACAACCATTCTAATCCACTTGTTATCATAGAAAAAATTAGGGAACCATTCCCACACATCTAGTTTCTTCTTGACTAGGGATTTGTATTCTAGCTTTAGAGAAAAAAATTCATCAACTAATTAATTTTTCCATACATCCCTTAACTTTCCAAGAGAATTCTCATCCATGTTTCCATGAATGTATGCCCTAATATCCTCAGTTGGTAAGATTCCATATTGAATGTGTGAGAAAGTTCCTAGAGGATCATCTTCTATGGCTTTTGCAGGGTATCTCTTAAATTTAGTTTGGGGTTTCTCTAAAAATTATACAACTTTGGGTGTGGCCATTGCAATATGTATTAAAATTGATTTCAAGCATAAATTTCATGCAAGATTCACTAAATACCTTTTTTCTTTGCTCGTCAATTTAGGGTTTCGATGCTCTACAAATTTGAATTGCTTTGAACTCTTCAAATTCTCTTTTCACTGCTCTTCTCTCCTTCAAATTAATTTAGTGAAATAAATTTTCCTTAGAAAATTTTCTTTTAACTCTTTGAATTAACCTAATTATGGAATAAATGCTTCAATTCATAAACCTAGAAACCCTAAAACTATATGCACAATTAGCTTTCAAAGCTTTGTAATCTTTCACATTGCAATATTTTCTTCCACAATTTTCACCAATAGATCAAGTATCTCAGTCTTCATTTCATATCTTCGTGCTCAAGTTGCAACACATCTTTTCTAGTGGGGGATAAAGGATATGCATTAATCCCCCCTAAGCCATAGCTCTTGGCTTAGTTTCTAGAGGAAACATCTGTACCAAAGGGTGGTATAGATTATCTCTTTTCATTTGTCTCTTTCTTCTTTCTCCAAATCTTTTCCATTTCCTTCTTTACTTTATTTGGATCAATATTTTTGACTAGTTCATTCCTCTTTACTAGATTATCCTTCCTTGTGCTTCTGCTTCTGCAAAACTTAGCAACATGTCTAGGTCTATTGCAATTGTGACATATAACATTCTTTTGAACAAAATTCCTTCAATTCATTCTAGATATGCATTGATTAGCTCTTTGTCCAAAACCATAGCATGTATAACAGTAGCCATTGAAATGTTGAATTATTCTACCATTGTTATGTGCATTCATCATTTGACTTTTGTACTCACTTACTCTATGTCCAAACCTCTTGCATGTACAACATTGAAAAGTAAAGGATGAAACATTTTGATTCATTCTAATCCTACATTACATTTCTCTATGTCTATATTTATTGCAAGAATAACAAAATCCACTGAAAGATGAGTACCTTTGAGCATTTAGTTATCTGACTAGAGGTCTTCTAGCATTATTTCTTTGATTTAAAATCTTTCCATTGTTCTTCTTGTCTTCAATATTCTCTAGTTCATTGATCTTCTTTTCTACATTAAGCTTGTCTGATATTCTTTTGAGCTTTCACCTTTTTCAAATCCTAAACCATCTTTATTTTTGGATGCTTTCTGACCTGCAATCAACTCATCAAGCATTGTAGAACTTGTCTTGAATTTATCTTCATGACTTCTTGCTTTCTCAAGATCTAATCTCAAATTTACCACTTCTTGTTCAAACCTCATGCATTCATCAAATTTTCTTTTCACCATTGCATTCAAACATTCCTCAACTCTTCTCTTTCTTCAACTTATACTTTTAGTCCACTGATGTTTTCATTTGCTTGTTTCAATTGTTCACTTAATTCCTTATGCCTTTCTCTAAACTTCTTTATTTTCTCTCTCAATTTTTTGATGCATTCATTTTCTTCTTTAACATTTTCCTTTAGATTTTTATTTTCACCTTCAACTTTATCAAGATCTTCGCGAGCAACTTTGAGTTCTCCATCTTTGTCAAGCATGCAATCTTCTTCTATAAATACAATAGTAGGGATCTCTTCTATAGGGATAGGAAACTTTATATTATCCATGTGTTCAATCTCCAAGACCTTCCCAAAGTGGTTAAGCTCCTTCCAAGGAGCCAAGCTCTGAAACTAATTGTTGACCACTCAGAATAATGAGAGGGGGGGGGGTGAATCGGTATTCTATGAAACTATTGAAGCATTAGTCATCTAATTAACAAAGTATATTCAACTGTTATAAGGAAATAAATCATGAAAACATCCACAACATCACATAAAACATGAACATTAGGATTTTTACATGGAAAACCCAAAATGGGAAAAAACATGGTGAGGGTTAGCTCACAATATATTATAACCGGTTATAGTATATTATAAAAGTGCTCACTATAGGTGGAACAAGTGGAAACTGATCTTGAACAAGTTGTGACAAACATGAAGTGACAATAGTTGATCCATGACTATCATCAAATAAGAGAGATAGACCCTCAAATTGGTCCTCCAAATCTAAAATGTGAGACTCCACAAACAAAGAAGCAATGTCTATCAAATAGGAATCCCAATCAAGAAGACTCTCAAATACCTATTTCAATGAATCACTAGTAGTACTCAATGAATCATCAACAAAAGATGAAGAATCAGGAACCTCTAAAGCATCTGAAATCTCCTCCAAAGGATCACAAGCATGGGTTATCAACTCTAAAGAATGAAGAAACGCATTGGAGTTGGAAAGAGGGTCTTCAATAGATGGAGAAGAATCATGGTCTCCATATGCCTCTCTAATGTGAATCCAAAGAGCATAAGGAAATTCGAAGTGAATAAATGTCTCCAAAATGTCATCATTTACATTTTCAAAAATAACTCTAAAGGCACTAGCCCTAAAGCCTTTCCAAATGCAATACTCATCAGCTGTGCTAGGACAAGCAACTTTCTTAAATAAATAGGACAATAGATTCCTCTCACCAAGATAAGTGAGAATTAAATTACTCCATTTCCTATAGTTCCCTTTCTCCAAAGTAATTAAGAAACCCATTTTGAACAAGATATGAGCTCGGAAGCCAAAAAAAAAGATCTACCTTCAACCTAGAAAAAGAGGTACAAAACTACAAAATCTCTACAAAATATCTGCACCACTGAAAATTTGAAACTTCCAGCTTTTCGACAATATCGTGTTTCTAAAAATGGCCTTTGTTTGCAAAAGTTATGCAAAAATGGAAAAAAGGCCTATAAGAAGGCACTTGGGGGCAAGATCAGGCAATCAAAAAGCTAATCAGTCACAATAACTTAGCTCCTTTTGGCAGGCTCCCAGTCATTCATATGACCACTCAAGCTATAGTTTCAAAAAATAAAACCACCAGCCAAATACAATAACTATTGGCCTTTGCAAATATCAAAGTTTAATCAAACTTTTAAAACAAAACCCACTCGACACATATATGGTCAGCTTATGATAGTCAGACTGCAATTAAAAGCTTTTTGAAAATAAAATTTTTAGAAATAAAATTCTACAATAAAGCAACCTTTGTACCCTTCGAGAGTAAATGTCATCGACGAATGACAGTGTACTGTTGATTGAGAAGGACACAGGGATGAATGATAGTTGATGATTTTTTATTCAAGACTATGTAATGTGACCAGATGATATAACTGTGGATATCTCATACCTCGTATGCCAATGGGACTTAGACCACTACAAGCATGGATCACCAATGCTGATGGAATCTAGTTGTAGAATATTATACATAAAATGTTGACGACAATGATTTTCACCTATACACTGAGGATAAATGCCTTTGTACTAGCTAATAGAAAGATCATCGACAATGAAGGAGATCATGAAGGATGAGGGCCTGGGATGAAGGACAGTCCACTGACGTTGTGATGTAACCAATAGAACCATTGATGAATGTTAAAAGGATTTTACAAGCTGCTAGATGAACAAGCCAGTGACCAAATCAATGATAAAATGGACGGTACCTACAGATCTTGACCGACCACACATCACAAGTCATAAAGAATATGTCACCAAATACATAGCCAACACAATAAAATATATGCCCAAAACGATATAATAAAAAATTGCAGAGAATATTCTTGCCAAAATTTTGCCCCAAATTTTCAAGAACAATACCTATAGAAAATATTTTGAAATATATTTTTTTGCGAAAATATGAAAATCGTATCGCTCAGGTGTTGTTCCAACAAAAAAAATTTCCTCAGGAACAACTTTATCTAGAATAGACAAATTTACTATCAAAATTCATCTACGTGGCAACCTAATCTCAACCATGAGGTTATTGAAACCCCAATCTGCACCCAACAAAAAACTTCAAGCCAAAATAAAACCCTCAGATTTGGGAAGGAGTCTGCAACCCTGGAGAGCTCTGATACCATGTAGGAGAAAATGGTGTCTCCTCAACACCACAAGAATCAGCTGCTAGACCAAAACCACTTCCATGAGAAAGAGAGAAGGCGAGAAGGCTTGCTTCACAATGCAAGATTGATTATTGTTGAATATCCATTAATACAAAATGTACAAAGAAGCCTTGCTAATATAGGAAACGTTGAAAATAATAAAAATTGAAAATAGACCCAAAGATAATTTTGTTACAAAACACATCCACATTACACCCCTATCTACTTATGTTAACTAATTGCTTTAAAAACCAAACACAAAACACAATCGACAAGAACCTGATACAAATACGTCTCTTGTTCAATTCATTTCCATCAATGTTAAATTATTCTAGGGCTAAAATTTAGTATTAAGATGTCAAAATTTTATTATTCAATTATTTAAATGGATTCCTTTGAATGATTAAATGAATATAGATATAAATAATTCTTGGATGCGATGAATTTAAGTAATTAAGCAATCACTATTCATTTTAAATATCTATTAATGAAATCATTAGGACAATACATTAATGTGTCATCATGAAGACTTTACCTTGTTTCCCTCATATAGAGAACCTAAAGGGAAGTACAACCTTGATGGTGTTCCCCTTTTGGAATTTCTTACACAACACTGAACCTAATTAGGGAAGTTGTCATTTTAGAGTGGGGAAAATTGGACCCACCACACTCATCTTTGTTCTCCCCTCACCCCGCCTTCTAGGAAATTTTCTTGTTGCAACATTGTGTGTGTGACATCCTAAAGTGCACACAATAGACATCACATTATTTCATGTGTGTAGGTGTTAGGAAGTTTTACCATTGTTTTCAAAAAAATGATTTATGTGTTGTGTGCACATTGTGGGTATTACATGCAGTCAATGTTTTTCATTTTGAAGACCTTCCCCTTGAAGAGTGTGAAGATGGTGATCATGTGGATGTATATGAGAACCTATTTATTTGTAATAATTATTTTTTCTTCTTCATATAGAGTGTGCTTCAATAAAGTAACCAAATATTATGGTTGATATGAATGTGGAACAAGAAGTGTGCCATAGGTCTAATTTTAGCAACACATATAACATAGTAGATTGCCCAAACTCAACATAACAAATTGTCCAAATGAGTTTGAAATAGAGAGACAATTTGAAAATGCAATTCTTTGCATTCAGTGTCTCATGATGATTTTTGTGCTAATAAATATTGCATTAGCATGCGTGATAGTGATATATATTGGCCACCTATTATCCAAGGGCTTGATGAAGATAATGTTGATTATGAGGATTTTATTTTTGAATTTCATACTTCTACTACTATGGATGATGGTGTGCTAGAATTAGAATCCTTTCTATGGGTCCAAAATACATATGATAATAATTTTGAGCAATAACATATTTTCCAAAAGAAAGATCAATGTGTTGCTTAGCTTGATAGTGTGCCAAAGCTCCAAAATTTATAATTTGATTTAGAGGAGGGAGATTCTCTTTACATAGGTCAACAATGTAATTAGGATCATTTTTTATTTTCCATTTGAATTGTAGGTATTTTTTTTCCTTAATTCAAACAAGGAGGTTAGCAAGTATGGTGGCAATGCACTCACATGTGAGGGAAGTTTACTTTATTCCATGAATTCTAATTATTGTGATGCTAACTTGGTTTTTAAAAAAATTACCCCTGCTACTGTGTGCATGCATGATATATCATAGAATAGGTCCATCCCCTATTATATTTGGTTTTCCTATAGTGGTGATGTTGAAAGTGGAATTATTCTTCACATTTTGGACAATATTTTCAAGTTGGTTCATGCAAATAGGAAGTTGTATTTGTTGCAGTTGAGTGAACGACGTAGTTTCAGCTTAAAGGAGATCAGTTCCTTCAATAGGCTTGTCTTTGATAGAGGAAAGCAGAGGTGGCATCTTTTTCATGGCCATGTTTCATGGCTATTCATGTAAAGTATGACCTATAAAATAAAGTGGTTTTTTTTTTAAACATAGAAAAATGGATCCTAGGTCCTAAATGCAAAGAACCTAGGATGTAAGGGGCCTTTTTCCAAGTTACATTAAGATGTAGATCAAGAAGGTGTTAGATTGAATTACAACCATGAAGGTGAGCCAATCAGACCTCGATCTACATCTAATGAGGATGAGAATGGATTGAAATTGATTTGGAATGATTAACCTATAGACATGTAAAAATGGCTTAACACATACCACACATCCTAAAATGGAATTTTTCCATTATCAACATCACTTTCATTTATCATTATTGTAGTTCACTTCATTAACATCATTAATCCCCTTTTTAACATCATTTACATCATTAACCTTATTTTCCTTTATTAATTAAATAATCTTGGATTGTTTAAATTAATTCACTATGTCATCACTTGATTGAACCTTATTCCTCCTGATTAACTAAATAAATATTATTTATTTAAGTCTCTAACATTACTTATTATTCTAATTTAATTAAATAGTTATCGTTAATTATTTAATTACTCTACTTTCCCTCTTCCAAATTAAATAATTAAATTAATTATGTGATTTCCCAAAATTCACTCAACATGATCTATTAATAAATAAACTTTTATTTATTAAATCAAATACATCTTGCATGTTCCTCTCAACATTAATTAATTAATTAATTAATCATCCTCTCATATTTTGTTTGAACAAATCATGTCCACTGATCACTCAATCTAATTTTCCAATTCCACCGATTACTCCAATCCCACTAATCATTCAATCCAATCCCATTAATTATCTAATCAATTCCCTTAATTAGATTAATCAAGTCTGCTAATGATCAATCTATTTCCTCTGAATGGAATTTGACTGTTGATCCTAATCTTTCATCTTTGCATCTTGATTGTTCATCTAAAATCAAAAAATCTATAAAATAACCCTCATCCCTCTCATAATTAATCTAGAGAATTTATGGAAAGGTCATATTAGATTGATTCTTGAACAAATTGAGAAAACATTATTGCATTCTAGGTCATCATCATCATCATTATCAAGCTTTTGCATAACCATGGAGGCTTTCTATTGATGAGTAATCCAACATATCAAGATCAAGACGAATACAATTTGACATGGGATGGAAATATTTTGTAGTTTTAATTCATTTGTGTTTCCATTCGATTGTGCTAACATTATTTGTTGAATTCATAGCTATGACAATTGCATTTCATGAGTAGGTTGGATTTTATCCTTTTGTTTTTATTTTATTCATTTGATTTCATTGATGCTAATCCTAGTCCATAATTCTCCCTTACACATTTGGCACACACAGTGGGACCTAGGTCCTTAACTCTAACATTTTCATCAATTTTTGTGAACAGTTATAGGTTGTGAGTCACTGTCATCTTTTGCAGGAATCACTTTTGTCAATTGGGTCGCTACAGTACCAAAATCAAAACGTTGTCATATTTTTTGGCTGCTATACACAAACAACGTTGCTTTCATGTTTTCTAATATTTTGTGTAGGAACATAGCTACTATCATCTAAAATAAGGTTGTTATCATACTATTTTTCTATTGCTATTGTCTTACAAAACTGCTATCATACCAATTACAGTGCTGCTATCGTAGGTAACAAAGCCGCTATCATACTATTTCTTGTCTGTTTCAGTTTGTCAAAATTTCTTTGATTCTCAGTTTACCTAACCTTAACGTAATTATTGTTTACTATGTTTTGAGATTATCTAACATTGTTGGTGTAGTTCTTGTAGGGTGATGGCATGTATTTCATTGAACTACTAATCATTTGTTTGTAGGGTTGAAAAATGGGCCAAGACTCTCAAAGACGTAAACTACTAACACATTTTATTACAAAATCTTCTTCAAGATCATTTTTATTTTTAAGCATTTGTATGGATGTTTTAAGTCTCTAAAATTTGAATTTGGTACTTTTAAAACTTAAATTGCTATCTCTAACATTGCATTTTGGCTTAAAGATCTAATGTGATTGAAATAAATTAGCTTGCAACATTTGTATGAGTGTTTGAAGTCTCTAATATTTGAATTTGGTGCTTTTAAAACATGAGTTGCTATGTATAACACCTTGTTTGGGATTAAAATATAATTGTGATAAATTTTCCACCGTGTCTTTAGTGATTGGAAATCCAAGTGTGTATCCTCTCCCCCTGCATCTTTTTGATGATCCTAGGTGATGAGAAATACTTTGGGCTCTTTTCATTTTTTGCTGGCCACCCTTCATTTTTTAAGATAAGGGCCTACTTATGAGACACATCCCATAATGGAGAAGTCATATATGACCCTAAAAGCAGATTTATCAGTGGGATATATTAAAGTGTGTGAAATCAAAAGAAAGTAACATGAATCTGAGTGGGGATGCCATAATGTGCCAATAGTCCTCGTGCGAACATAATGAGTTGCACAAGCTAGGTTAGAGACTTAATTGTCTCACATATTTGATGAATGCATCTATTTTTCATGGTTGTCATTACACACCTTATATCTAGAAACCAATCGAAGTCTTTTCAAAATGTTCTTCAAAGTAGTGCATGGGAATAGCATTGTTCCTAGAAGTTACTTACCACATCTAGTTTATAGTTGAGGCATAAGGATTAAGAGCTTATTCTCTTTGACAAAACCAGGAGTATCAAGATGGTACATTTCCTTGATATGTCCTATTTGACCCCTCTATAGATTCAAATTTATCACTCTTTTAGGGGTGAGGTAATCCTACAAAAAAGAATGCACCTTTATTCCTTAGGGTGTAATTTGACTAATATTCTTTGAGCTATACCAAAGGATCTTAATGGAAGGACCATGAAATATCCACCTTTACCATTGAGTCAATTATTGCAATATTTTTGTATGTTGTATGCATCACTTGCTATCAAACACATCTCAAAAATATTAGACTTCAAACAACCAAATTGGTGAACTTATGAAATTGTCAAACAAAATTGAACACCGTTAAAACAAAGCTGCTACTATCAATTTTATTGCTTTTGTTCCAAAAATTTTCCACAGTTGTCCTAAATTTTGATCATTATCATTGAATTAGAATACTATTTTCATTTTTGTTTCACCAGTCACTGAATGACATAGAGACCTCTATTACCTATATTATCATGGCCATTCTTAAACAAAACCACTATTGTCTTAATTTTTTCTGCTATTGTCCTAGACATAAGTTGCTATCGTCCTAATTTCTAGCACATCTCTAAATTTTTCAATAACTGGTTTCAAAACATTAGCCTAATACCTTACACAGTTGTTAGAAACACTATCATCATTCAACCAATATGTTCACAATCCAATATCACCATCCTACACTTCAAACTTGGTTTACCTAGGGTTCATAACTATCACCTTTTGGACATAAAATCAAAATCAAACTTGCACCATATCCTATCAACATCACCATTGATGAGTCTATTTTATGGTCTGATTTTGGGTAGAACTTATGATTTATTTTTTGAAGTTGTCATGGACCTTGATGTTAAATATTGATATTTTCATAATGTTTCCTCAAAACCTTAGACATTGGGCTTTATCCTATTTCTGCAAATCTTTATTTGTATTGGCATGTTATATGGACTATCTATATTAATTTTGCATGTGGTTAAAGAATGTTCTTTAAGGTAGTTATAGATATGCAATTATTATGCCTACTAACATTTCCATGCAGATATAATTTGAGTATACTAAATTGAGAAAGACAACCACCAGCTAGTCATGCATCATAATGTTCAACAGGGGAATTGTTCAAAGGTCAAATGGAGGTCGACGATAGGAGATTCCCAATGTAAATTGAATGTAACCACCTTGTATTGGTCTTTAATGATGTTGAGCAAATGTGGACATTACTATAGTGTTAAATCTACGTTTGGACATGTATGTCTAACCAAATTCCATGCAGGCGTAATCACCCTTCCACCTTTCTATGTTTTCCCTAAATGGCGTCCTCTTAATTAGTGGGAATTGATCGCCTTGCTTAATTGGTAGTATAAATAAGATTCAGATGCCCCTTCTCATAAGGTTGTGTGATTTGATGATGTACTAGCACTCTTATTTTTTAATACAGTTATGCTACTCTTTTGTACTCACTCTTTCCAATGAATAAGATGAAGTTTTAAGTTTGAGCATCTGAGTTTACATTATTTTTAGAGGATACTCATCCAAAGGGGCCCACTTGGTGAGCAATACATCCTTTATTGTAGTTTATTTTAGTTATTATTTTCTATTTAGTAACTAGTTAAGAATTTGGCATTGACTGTTCTTGCAGCCACTAGAATTCCATTTTGTGACTGTTCCTGCAACCAAAGCAGATAGAGTAGTTTCTTGTTTATTTGCTTAGATTTTCATTCTTTTCATGCATTTTAGCTTATTATAGTAGTTGGTTGATGATTCAACATTTATTTTATTCTTTTCCAAGCAATTTACTTTCAGTATTTTGTCTTTCTTAGCTGTAGAATTAAAATGGCTACTTTGAGTTCATATTGCACATATTGTGCTGACCCATTTCAATTTCATGTCCCTGAGTTGACAAGTTAAATTCACCATGATGATTAAAATAACTATTCATATTATATATACAATATATGAGTCACGATTGTAAAGGATTAGTTATTAAATCATTGTAGGAGGCCAACATTTTTGGCGTTGTTGCTGAGGATGGTGTGAAACTAGGAAGTTCTTGGGAGTCATTGATATTTTTTCCTTCTATAGTATTTTTGGAAGTTTTTTCTTAGAATACCCCTCATCTAGGCAAGTAATGATCTGCTATTTTGCTAATTCTTTGTGTGAGATGGTTGATGTTAAGTTGTTACCTCATGCATAGAGGGAGGAGAAGAGATGCTTATGGGAGGAGATTCGTTCCTAATAATCCTGATCCATTCTAGCTAGTAGAGCTTCCAAGTCTTCCAAGAAATGAAGAAGAAGAACCATTTCCCTTTGTTGATGCATTTCCTGATTTGACTAGTTCTGAAGCTTCCACTAAAGACCAAAATCTAATTGACAACCCCTTTTTTTTAGAAATCCATCAAGTAGACATGGGTGATGAAAATAGAACATACTTAACCAACTAGATTTTCCTTTCCCCATTGCTCATCAGAATGAAGTTGAAAACATAAAAAATATCCCTACTTCAACATTTCCAAAGTTCTATGGACTTGTTACAGAAGACCTTGATACCTTCTTGTTTGAGTTTGATATACTTTGCAAGAGTTATGATTATACCACTGATGCTCATAGGCTTAAGCTATTTCCTACCACTCTAAAAGAGGCTACACTAAGATGGTTTATGATCCTAGGTAGAAATACTATGGATACTTGGGAGGGCATGAAGACAAAGTTCCTTGAGAAGTACAAGGAATATTGCAAGGGAAGTGATATGAGAGGAGATGACATCTTTAGGATGCAACAAAAGGAAGATGAGAGCTTGGAGGATTACATTTCAAGGTTTCTATTCTACCTACAGAAATCTCCACATCATACCCTTAATGAAGAGTCACAAAATTTGTTTTTCCTAAGAGGAATCAATGAGAGTTGCACTCATGCCTTGGACCTAATGGTAGGAGGATATATCACCCAAGTTCCTTGGGAAGATAATAAGAAAATATGTTAGAACTATTCTAGGGTAGCTTCAAATAGAAAGGGAGAGCTTACCAATCCTCTATGGGTAAGTCATCCACCAGTGGAGTTTCAAGGATGGAGATTACTCATTTGCTGGCATATTTCAAGCAATACATTATAAACAATCTAGCTACTCAGTTGGATACACTTTAGGCCAAGAAGAAATAAGAAGCAAAGGAAACGCTGATAGAATATTGTCCTCATTGTAGACAAGTGAAGGACTATAGATGCAAAATGGTAGCTAATATTGACAACAAGTAGATTACACCTGAGTTCAAACAAATTCAAGTTGAAGAAGGTTAAGTCTACTATATTGCACAAAGAAGGCCATGGGCTCCAAGATAAGGTATGCCACCAGATCCACTATCTTTTGTTGGGCCATATTTCAATTCTTATTCATCTGGTAACTAATGGAAGCCCCCATATCCATCCAAATATGGAGGATATACACCACAGCCTTGGGGTAACCCTCCAAATGCTTGGACCAATCATCAAAACTCTCCACCCCAATGGCAGCAACCTTAGGGAAATTGACAGTAGTTTCAAGGACCTTGGAAACCACCTCCAGGAAACTGGAAACAAACATCTCAATGGAGAGGAGTACGAAAATGGACAAACTAGACAACCAGTCACATGCATCCACCTTCTCAACCCCAACAACCTACTATAATTCCTCCTACTAATTCAAGCTCAAATGCACCTAAACCTACTCAGTTACCAGCTCATCCCACACCTAACCCAAATAACAAACCACAACAATAGCCTATATACTTTGCTAATTCAAATCAATTTCCTGCATGTGTTGTGAATGTGAGTGACATCCATTTTCATTTAGGAACTACCTTAGTAACTCCTCCCACACCTATTATTACTAAGCTTCCTATGGAAGAGGAAGAGGAACCTTTGAATGATCCCATTCAGCCAAGTGCACCTAAAAATCCTGATCGAATCCCAGTCAAGCAAACTACATAAGAACCACCATTCCCTCAGAGATTGGAAGTTGCTAAGAAAAAGGAAGATAAAGAGGATACAAATTTTGACATTCTAGATTAGTTGAAGCATATATGTGTCCAGATACCCCTATTGCAGGCCATAAAATATGTTCCCATATATGGAAAAACAATCAAGGAAGCATGCCTCAAGAAGTCAAGCAGGAAAAAGAAATACCCAACTATAGTTCATGTGGTGGGATAGCTGGATGGCATCATGCTTGGGAAAGAAACTATCCCCAAGTACAATGATCTAGGTATTCCTGTGGTAGCAGTTGTTATAAATGGGATTCAAATAAAGAATGATCTTATTGATTTGAGAGCAACAATAAATGTAATGACTAAGGACATCCTACAACAACTAAACATTGCAAGCATGAGATCTACTTCTACTGCCCTGCAGCTTGTTTATAGTTCTACTGTTAAGACTGGTGGCATAGTGGAGGACCTTGTGGTAATTCTAGACTCTTGGGAGTACTCAACAAATTTCATGATTCTTCCTCCTAAAGCTACACTAGGCGAGTATCCCATTATTCTTGGAAGGCCTTGGTTAGCAACAACCAATGTCTATATTGGATTTCAGTTAGGTGACATGACCATTTATAATGGAAAGAACACCAAAAAGCTTATTCTTTACCCTCCTGCTCAGCCATCCCATGATGAGGATAATTTCATATGGCCACATGTTGGTAAAGAGGTTGAGGAAGTTAACTTTGTGGTGCAACTTATGATGATAGGAAGAAGTCCTCTCATGTAGCTTCAAGATGAAAATGAAGTGTTATCTAACATAATTTAGAACCATTGTGAAGTAGAGGAAGCATCATCCTCTCTTGCATCTAGTTATGTTGATCTAGTTAAGAAACTTCTACATGTTCTTCCTGCAACCACTCTTCCTACAACCAAACTTCCTACATCAATAGGTATGTTCCATAAAATGTTTCCATATGAACTCAAGGTACCATGCATTAATGAAGCAGCTATGATAGAGTTAACTACACAAGTACAGGTGTTAGAAGGAAAATATTTAAATATTAACAACAAATTGAGTGAAGAACAATAGTTTTCAGTGGAAAACTTACTGAAGACTCACTTGCATGCATTTTCATGGGACTATTATGATATGAAAGGATTGGACCTTAATTCTTGCACTCATAGGATATACATTAGAGATGATTGTCAACCAGTAAGGTAGACACAAAGAAGAATCAACCCTGCATTGAGAGAGATTGTCAAAGTAGAACTATAGAAATTGTTAGATGCAGGATTTATCTAACCCATTTCAGACAACCAGTGGGTGTCTCCATTGGTGATTGTGCCTAAGAAGGGAGGAAAATGGCGAGTTTGTGTTGATTACAGAGAACTCAATGTTGCCACAAAAAAAAGACCATTTTCCCTTGCCTTTTGTAGATCAAGTCTTGGACTCACTTGCAAGAAAGTAGTACTTTCCTTTTCTAGATGGATTCAGTGGCTATAACCAAATCCAAAATGCACCCGAGGACCAAAAGAAGACAACTTTTACCTATCCATGGGGGGCATATGCCTATTCAGTATTTCCCTTTGGCTTATACAACACACCTGCAACTTTTCAGAGGGAAGTCATTAGCATATTTTTAGTTATCTCCCTTGACTACATGAAAAAATATATGGATGACTTTACTACCTATGGTGCTGATTTCCATGAAGCGTTGAAATTTTTTAGGAAGGTCCTATAGAGATGTAAACACCACAATCTATCTTTAAACAGTGAGAAGTGCTTCATGATGATGCAAGAAGGTGTAGTTCTTGGCCACTACATCTCTCACAAAGGAATTCAAGTAGACCCTACAAAAATTGAGGTAATCACTAATCTACCTATACCTGTAAAACAAAAGGATGTTAGGAGTTTTTTGGGACATGCAAGATATTATAGTCATTTTATCAAAGACTTCAACAAAATGGCAGCACCATTGTACAATCTCCTTACCAAAGATGTTGAATTCCAATGGACAGAAGATTGTGACAAGGTATTTTCTAACTTGAAGGCAGCCTTTGTAATGCCCCGCCACGCAACCCTAGAGGAAGTTGCAATTCACTACTTAAGTACACCAATTTTTATTTTTATTTTTGTTTAAGTACCAATAACATGTAAGATGAATACACATTGCCAACAACCTCTAAGGCCACGAGACAAAGATTACTTTAAAACCCAAACAACAATTAACATCAATTGAAACCAAAACATTAATCACTTATAGAAATAAGATTACATACATCCCATACAAGATAAATTACAACAACGATAATAAATACCTCAAGATTCCAATTAACAACATTTAAACAATAAGATAACAACACTCATTCCCCGAATGAGGTAAATCCAATAATCATGATTAAAATTTACAAATTCCACCTTGATAACAAATGAGGGGTAAAAGAATAAAGATCAACTGAAAAGAACGAAGCCAGAAAAGCAACTGCATCCAATGAGCTCTCTAACATGAAAGTCTCGTCCACAGGAGCAAGAGCAAAAACCAACGGATTAAGAAGCACGTGTCACCCGACCATGTGGAACCCAAAGGTTCCACTCCCTCCGTGCTAGGAGATAGTAACAAGGATTTCCTAGACAATACCATCTACCTCTAGACACAGGCTAGCACAACTGAACTGAAACAAGAACAAATACCACATCACTTAATATCATGGTTACAGTGCTTCCAGAGTAGAAAAATTGAGTACAATCACTGTACAATAAAAAAAAAATCCACGGTACAACACCATACCGACTACTGTCATAGGAGGAGTGTCATCGCAAAGGTTGCATGGGATCTCCTGGCAAGTCTTCCTAGGTCTCGGCCCCCCTCTAGGGATATCCTGGAAACCTCAACCGACTCCCGGCCCCACATGCACACCAGAGTGGAATCGATTATCTCTCGTAAAGACAAGATAACGATCTTGCCATTCCAGGCCTTCTCGACTCATCTCAAGTCTCATACAAGCCCTTGAGCCAATGAGCGAGGCTAAATTATCTTATTAATATTCAAAGCTACTCTATCCCTAGTATAAGTTATTTAATTTCCACTTAATTAACTGACTCTCACACGAGTTATCCTGGAGCCACTTTGGGCCTGGCGCTCGTTGAAAGCCACTCCCCTATCGACAACACATAACTCAACCACATACCAAGGGTAGACAATGCACTAACACTTATCACACATAATCAATACACCTCAACAGGTAACACATCACTACAAATGTACAAAACTGAAACCAAAGCGTGCACTACCCAAGGCTACCACAAGGTTGACTAACATAATGATAACCCACATAATGAACTGAAAACACGACTCAACCTTTAATCACAAGGTCACACAACCCATACGAAGAACTAGGTTTCCACTGATACAAGTCTCATGTACTACCCAAGAAAGACAATAACCAATCACAAGGGAAACAACATCATCTCAAGAAACACAACTGGAAGACTTACATGATCAACAAGAAATGACTTAAAGTCAACAATCATATAATCACACGTTCTTTAAATGTCTAAAGATGTAATTTTGGAAAACAAACTTTTCTCATAACACGGAAACCAAAGTACATATCAAAGGTTGGCTCATGTACAACCACCCATACCAATAATGAACCCCTATCTGGAAGGCTTTCAAGACATTCTCTCTATCCCACCAACATCGAAGACGAACAATTAAACACTGAAAACATTTCAGACACTTAAGTAAGCTAATGTTCAGATTTCCTAAATCTAACCAAACACAGTTTCCATCACTTGCAATCATCCAATCAATAAAATTATTTCTTTTCGCAACATAGAAATATTCAAAGAACATATCATTTACTCTAAATTTCACAATCGTATTCCAATATCAAGACATTTTAATAAATAACATCATCGAATTGGAATTAAACCAATCAATAACTCTACGTCTCACAATCATATACAGTAATTAAATCCACTTGATTAACAAAACATTTCAATTAAATAATAAGTCCCTCCTTTCTCTAAGTTTCACCACTATATTCTATAATTAAAACTTCTTAATAAATAGCACTTAGATCAACAAATCAGTCTTCAATTTCAACTCGACATTAAATAAATCCACTAAGTCTTATCTCTACTTGAACACGAATTCATTCCAACAAATTTACTTAATAGAGCATACTCGATGTATATCCTCATATATATTTAAATATTTAAATCACATTGTCGATATTAAAGAATCTAAACCAATAATTTATATTTCATTTTCCCAATCTCATATCTTATTAAATCCAACCTTTAAAATAAAAGCAAATGATTATTTAAAATCTCCCTTTTTAAAATATATCCTTTGACTATTTAAAATTCAACGTTCCAATTAATTCATTGGAATATAAAATTCACTTTAACTTCTATCCCGTAACAAAATCATCTTAAGATAATCTATATTTTAAATCTTTCTATTTAATTTCATTTGTCTCAATTATCCGTAATAATCAAAATCAAATTATAAATAAATCGAACTTTGATAAATAAGGTCATCTGATTGGAATAAATCATTTGTTAACCCTAAGCTCCTCAATTATGTTCCATAATCAAAATTTTAATGATTAAAACCCATCTAATTAAACTAAGTCATTCTTTATCTCAAGTTTCACTATTATATTCAAAATCAAAATATTTTAATAAATAAACATTTAATCAAATTACTTAACCTATATTTCAACATAAGATAAATAATTTAATCAAAATCAAAATCAATATTTTAATTAAAAAACATTTGATCATTCGTCAATTTCATTTCCTCTATACCAATGCGATAATCATTTCCAATTAATTCCTATTTTTAGATATTCAAATATCATTTAAAAGCACGCCTCCAAAATATCATTTAAAATTCCAAGACTTCCCGATTAAAACCAAATTTGAATAAATTCGATTAAATAAAAGAACTCAATTTATTTCATCTTTGACGATAAAATCAACTCCTTAAATAAATTATATATTAATATCCATATACATAATTTAAAATTAATAAATATAATATATATATATAATAATAAATATAATATATATATATATAACTTAAAAGTAATATACATATTATATATATATTATAACAAATATATATTAAAAAAGGAAATTACACATAAACTAAAACTTTTTAATAAATTTAATTTATTTAAAAAAAAATACAAAGAAAGGCCTGTGGCCTTTGACTGCCACGCAGCCACAACAGGGGACGCGCCCCTGTGGCGGCTGCTTACAGCCCCTCCCCATCCATGGGGAGCATTGCACAGCTAGCGCCCCCATGGATGGGGGGTGGATGTGGGCAGCCCCACATAAAATTAAAATTTTATAATTTTTTTTTTTTAAATTTCAACAATTTCATTTAAAAAATGAAAATCAAACCCTCCCCTACGGATTTTACCAATGTAAACAGAAATTTCGAAAATAAGAAATTTTCATAACTCAAAGATATATATATATATATATATATATATATATTTCTTGATTTACAGTCAATTTGAAGAAGTTTTACTCACATATAGGAAGAACCCAGCAAATATAAATCTTTTAAATTCAAACTCAATTAGTTTGCCAAAACTTTTGTTGGAGAGTTTGAGTTTTTTTTTTTTCTTTACCAGAATTTTTAATTTCTCTCCTAAAATGTCAACAATGGTTTGTTTTTAGAATTTGCAAATAGATTAAGAAGAGTTTTCCAAGAGGTTGAACCTTTCAAAATAAGTCATGAACAAACTTTAAATTTCTACCAAAAGAAATCAAGAAAAATAAGTAAAGAACCTGATTTTTTTCTCCACAAGCTTGAATTCTTCCAATGGAGATCTTGCTTTGCTTTTGAATTCAACTTCACCAGTTCAATCTTCCTTCCACCAATTTTTCCAAGACCATTCCAATTTATTTTTTTTGCTCTCCAATTTCAATCCTCCATTTTCAAAAAATCCCATTGAAAATAAAATCCTAATTTCCTTATGCAAAATCTTTCCCCCAAATTTGTCAAAACCCTAAAAATGACTCACCCACTAAAATTTATTGCCAAAAAGGAGATATTTTCTATTTTGGCAATTTAAAAATTCAATTCAATTTCCAAAATGCATTTTGCAAAAATATCCTTTTAAATAAAATTCATTTTCAACCAAAAGTTAATTAAATTTCTTTAACCAAATGAATTTAACAATTCACAAATAAAATTCTTTTCAACTTTTATTTCTAAAAGTAAAATGTAAAGCATAATTCTAATTTTTGATTTAATCCAAAAATCTAAAGATGCCAACCCAACCAAATTGATTTAATTTAACCCTATCAATTTAATTAGTCAATAAAATAAATCTAATTCATAATCAGATTATTTTATTAATTAAATTAAATTAATTAATTAATCACTAATTTTCCAACATTTCAATAAGACGAAACAATCATCATTTATAAATTTCAAAATCCATTTAATCACTTTTATCTTGCAATTTAAATACAAAGCCAAGGAGGAAACTAACAACATACAATAACTGAGCCCAACTACAAACCCGACAACACACTATGGCTAGGGTGACGACTTGACACAGAAAACCTAGCTACTATCTCCCAATCAATTTCCGTTGGTCAATGGACACACTCAAACCTGGAAACCAGGTGGAGTCGATGTCATGTACCTGCCAACCTGCAACAAAGAGCATGTCGAACGTGCATATATACATAATATGATCAATCACACCGTGAAGAGGAAATCTCAAAACCGTAGGGCACTCGCAAGCAAGTGATACAATCCCGTCCCCTTCACCAATACAATATCACTAACTGACGCATCTAACATCAATAACATGATCAATGGCATAAAACATCGTTAAATCAAATATCTTCTAAGTTAATCCAAAACATGCCATAAGGGTAATGTAACGCCCCGCCGTGCAAACCCCAAAGGACAACAGAAACAACAAATTACCACACAATTTTTTTTGTTTTTGAAAGAAGTACAATTCATAAGATAAACAAGAACATATATTGCATATAAAGCAATTATACAATCACAATGACTATTACGTCCTTTGGGGTACATGAGATGGCATCATGAAGTCCTAAAACTAATACCATAATGGTAACGAACGAATCAATATTACATAAAGATAACATCCAACCATCCATGATCAAAAGAGATGAAAAAGATACATATAACATTTTATTAATAGTTCAATATGCCAATTGTGGAGTATATTTCCACAGATACAACACCATTTAGAATTACATACTATGAAATGTTAACACATAAAAGTACCAAGTATTTATATACATTTCATGCATGATAAACATCCTTGTGGTTGGGTGGAACGTGCTATGCACCCCATTGGGTCCCCAGCTGAGGATCGAGATATGCAGATTGTGTCGCTTGCAGCGTCTCCAAAATTGTACCCAAGTCAGAGCCAGTCTTGTTACTTTGTATTCACCTTTCTAGTTGTATCATTCTATCTTATTGTATTATTCCCATTCTTGTTGGGGAACACTTTTGTATCACTATCACTCTTGTACGATGTAACTTTTATTATCATTGTAATGAATGCAATATTTGACCTTAATTTATGATCTTTGTTGGATGCTTATCATGCATGAAATGTATATTGATGCTTGGTACTATTATGAGATTTCATTTCATAGTGTGCAATTCTTATTGGTGTGGAAATATTTGTAATTATGTTCATAGATGTGATGGATGGTTTTATATATATTATGTTGTGGATGTTTGATCGTTGAGTAGTAACTCTATATAATGGTTAAGTGGGATACTTGTAGTTAGTTAAATATCATCTTGTTATGGGTTTACGTTAGTAATGCTGTCACGTGTACCCCAGAGGATGGGGTTTATGATATATATGTTTACCTGCAAAGTATGTGTTGGTTTCTCATGTTCATGTTATGTATTGCTTTACTTTCAAAAAAAAAAAAAATTATTGTGCTTTTACTGTAAGTTCTATAGTTGTCCTTTGGGGTTCGCGCGGCGGGGCGTTACAGGTAACATCAGGATAACATCACATTGAAATATAACATCCACATTGTATAAAAATTGCAATCAAAAGCAACCTAGTTCCAAAGTCAAAGCATAATTAGACACAATCATAACAGGGAAGAACAATGCCGATCAAAGAGCCAAAACGGAGGGGTGTTACAGCATTGACTCTTGCTCCTATACTAAAAGGACCTAACTGGGAGATCCCTTTTCACATTCATATAGATGCATTGGAATATGATATAGGAGCAGTCTTAGGATAGAAAGAAGGATCCATTGAAAATGTTATTTATTTTGTCAGCAAAAATCTATAGGGAGCTGAATTCAACTATACAGTGACAGAAAAAGAAATGTTGGTAGTGATCTATGCCATGAGGAAATTCAGGTACTACATAATAGGCTATCAGATCTTTGTGCACACTAATCATGAAGCCATTAGATATCTCACGAACAAACCCCTGATATCAGGTAGATTAACAAGATGGTTGTTTTTGATGCAGGAGTTTGACATAACCATTTTGGATAAACTAGGAAAGGCCAATGTTGTTGCAGATTTTCTTTCAAGGTTGACTACATCAGAGGACAATCAAGCCATAGATGACTCTTTTCCTAATGAAAATCTATTTTCCAACAGTGTACAAACACCCTGGTATGCTAACATAGCTAATTATCTTTTGATAGGGAGAGTTCCTCCTCACTTCTCTCCAAAAGAGAGAAGAGTGCTCATTGAAAAATATTTCCCTTTTTCATGGATTGTTGAATGCTTGTTCTATACTAGACCAAATCACGTTATAAGGAGATGTGTGAGAGAAGATGAGATATATGAAATTTTGCATGCATGTCACGATGAACCCTGTAGAGGTAATTTTGCATCCAAGAGGACAACAATGAATATTTTTAACACAACATACTATTGGCCCACACTCTACAAGGATGCAGGAAGATATACGAGAAAATACGGTAAATGCCAAAAGATGGGTTGGCCAACCAAATATGATGAGATGCCACTTTATCCTCAAGTAGTAATCACTCCCTTTGACAAGTGGAGATTGAATTTTATGGGACCCATTGACCCTCCATCAAATGGTAAGTCTTATATCTGTGTATGCATTGATTATGTAACTAAGTGGGTAGAAGTTAAGGCCATAAAGCATGCAAGAGACAATAAGGTTGTGTAGACACGTAAAATGTATTGATTGACATTGTGCATTTGATCCTGACCACTAACATCGTTTCGTCTTGAATCATCCTTTGGTCTAAACATTTAATCAAATATCTTTATTTGAGTAAATCCATCAATATTCCTCTCTTAATTAAATAAATCAGTTATCTAAATTAAGTCACCTCTTCTCAATAATTAAATTAACCATTTTGATCTAATTATCCTATTTAATTAAATAATTAATTTTATTTGATTAAATCTCTTAAGCCTATCTATTAAATTAAATAAATTAAAACCTTATTTAGTTTAATCTAACATCATCTCTTTTAATTAAATAAACCAAAATCTTTATTTAATTAATCCCTTATCACATTCTTCTCATATTTGATTTAAATAAATCCACAAATTTAAGTCAAAAAGGTCACATCATTTAACCCCTTCATTAAATTAATTAACTTTGATTAATTTAATCTCCTCTCATGTCCCATCCTCTAGATTTTACCACTTGCACATGAAAATAGACTTGTTTGATTTATTAAATCTCTATTTTCCTCAACAAGGCATTTTTTAAGGAATATTCTTCAAGTTTGAATTCAAAATCCAAGTTGGCATGTACATCCAACAAGGCATTTACTCTCTCTTACATGTCCTTTTCCTTGAGCCAAGTGGCATTCAATGCATTCTTCCTTCCCTCTTGCATGTCATTTCAACAATTTCAAAATTCAAAAATATGCATTTATTGGCACAATCCTCAAAACTTGCACATCCTCCATCCACTCATAGGTTGAAAAGTGGCACTTTTCCATTGGCTAATTCTTAGTCCCACATTGCTCTATTTTGGACATTCATTCATCTTCTCATTCTATAAATAAGCGGCTAATCTCCTTATTTCAACATCCACAATTTGAGTAAACTTAATATGCTCAAATCATTAACAAATTCCATCCATTATCATTGAGCTCATAGCTAGGTTATGCATATTTTTCTATTGGAGCACTCATCAAGCATCAAAAAAGTGGATCACTCTTCATCACATATCAAGTTTGCATCATAGGAGTTGGGAAAGGGCCAATTTTCACATCAAATTGGCACCAATTCCCCCATGGGATCAAGAGTTTGCTTGTTTTAATAGGATTTTAATCTATTTCATTGTGTTCTTCATTCTTCTTTCCTATTTTTAAACTATGCTAATGGATTTCATGGCTAATCCTTGTTCTTTCTTGCATTTCATCTTCTAATGTGTTTTTTCATGTTGTTTTGCAGGTATTAGGATTGGGGTTCTCACATTTGGTGCTAGAAGGAGGGAAATCTCACCTTTCAATCACTTTTTTTTTATCACAATTACTTGTTTTTCTTTGTTTACAAGTTCAGCGTCGTTGTTCAGCATCGTTGGTTCTCCAACATCGTTGTTCAGCACCATTGGTTCTCTAGCATCATTGTTCAGCACCGCTAGTTCTCCAGCGTCACTATACATGACCACTGGAAATTCAAACTCCAACGCTGAAGTTTTCCCACCTAGGATTTTAAATTCTAAACTACACCGCTTGACCAATCAGAGCTGCGGGAATTTTCAAAAAAATCAAACTGCACCGTTGGGAAAAAGGGCAACGCATTCATGCTCATAGCCCTGAATGTAGAGCGACGCTGACTGGAAAGTGGCGCTATACATAACCGCTGGAGAAATCAAACTGCAACACCTTCACGGATTGCACCGCAGGAGGGGAGTATGGAGTAAAATTTAATTTTCAGCATGTGCTTTTTTTCAAATTTTACTTCTTATGTCTGTTTTTTGTCTTTTTGACCTCTGTTTTGTAGAATATAATTGTTTTTTATTGTAGGTTGAATCGATTAGAAGACGAAGAGGAAGAGATGCATAATGAGGTCATTTCACAAAAGCAAGTGTTTTTAAACACTTTAGTGTTTGTTTAACACTATTTGAGGATTCATTAGTCCTCTTAAGGAAAATTTGTCATCTTTTTAGGCTTAGGATCCACTAATTTCATTTGGGCTTTAAAAAGAACTTTTCAATTTTGCTACAAAAGGCTTAAAATGAACATTAGGACTCCAATCTACTAGAGTTTGTTTGGGATTAAAAAATTGAACAAGGCAATTTGTCACACTTACTTTGGTGTTTTTAAAATGAACTCATAATTGCTTTGAAATGGTAAAATGAACATGTGCAACTTTTTCTTTGTGATTGCTTACTTAAACTAACATCATCGAAAAGGATGTATGCGCTACTCTCACACTTTATAGCGATTTTCAAAATCAAAAGGCCTTTTTATGATCTTAGGTTGAGATAAAGTAATCACCTCCACACTTCATTTTGGGCTTAAAATTGAACAAAACACTTTGCGAGTGTGAATAAACTTATTGCATACGTTCTCCCTTTGTTTCTAAATAAGGGTCGATCGAACTATGAATACGCTTATTTTCTTTTGTTTATCTTAGAGGGCTTTCCTTGGGGAAAAAGTACTCACCCAAGGGAACGACTCAACTGGTAACACTCTAAAGCCAAGATTATTTCCAACTGGGATATAAATGTGGGTATTGGAATAAACACCGGCATCACGCGGTTGGCTCTAACGAGATGGATCTGAAAAGGGACTCTTGTTGTATGGGTCAATCTCCACGAACGAAAAGTCCTAATTAAAACCCATGTTTAAGAATGGTCTTTTAGTAGAAATGAAAAACATTCCATGGGAGCCTCATGGGTTTTGATGCTTGGCTGCCCCGTATAAGTGAGTGTCGTGGAGGGGAGCCAGTGGGGTCAGGCATCTAACCATTCGCTAAAGATAAGCATAGATGGACTTGTCCAAGTGGGGACTCATAAAATATTGTCTTTCATATCCATATGGTTGTACTTATTCTTGGTTACAAAATGATTTTCTTGTTCGAAAACATCTTGGAAACAAATAATTAAACATCATCATCAAAATTTCAAACCCTTTAGGAGACAAATACAATTGACCCAATTCATGTGCTATTGATTGCCCTTGGGATTTTATCGTTAGAGGTTTCTAAACACTTGGATTACATCTCAATTTGTCTACTAAAGTTAAACAATAGGTAACCCTTGCCTTGAATTCATCAAATTTCTACATAACATACTTTGTGGGATTCGAAGAAATTAAGACATTAGACATCTAGTTTGGAAAACCTAATCAAAGAAGTGTTTGTGGTAAAATAAAGTCACTAAACAAAGATAAAAAAAATTGACTCTCACATGTGTTGAAACCTCATAATTTCCAAGAAATTCAAAATCCCAAAACAAAATTCCTTGAGTCAAAGTTCAAAATTTAGGAGTCACACTCAAAAGATCATCAAGAGATATAATATAAAATTCAATCAAAAGCAACACATCAAGATAAGAAAAAAATTCACAAGGTTCTATAGGCTCATCCCTTTGAACAATCTGGAAATGTATGCTTAATTTGAACCACTTCTTAGTTATAAAGGTCCTTAGAAGCATTGTATGTTCTTCAATACCGAGGTCTAGGTAAACAAAGTGTCCTTTTTAGGGTTCATTCTAGGATCAAAAGAAATCAAAATCCTTTTTCATCCACCCTTCAAACATCAAACCAAAAATCATCTAACCATCATCTTTTGAGAAATCTTGAAATTATCCTTCATGCTAGGATTTTTGGCAAAAAATAAAAAAATCATCAAATCCTTGAGAGAAAATCCTTGAAATATTTATCAAATCATCTTTGGCTAGGTATGTGTAGATACATCCTTTTGCATATGCTTAGTCAAATTTATCAAACCATCTTGTTTATCTAGGTATATGTAGATGCATCCTTCTTCATATGCTTGGTTAAATTATCATCTTCTTTGAATAGGTTTGGGTAGATGTATCCTTCTCCTACTCATATTCAAATCATCATCCTTTGAGAAAATATACCCCTTAGATAATCATCCAACATCTTAGGGTCTATTTGTTCAATCAAAGCAAACCAAAAATAATCAAGTCAAGGACAATCTAAAAAATCAAAATCAAAATCCAAAACATATCCAAAAATTCCTAAAATTCTAGCATTCCCCTCAAATATTTATCAAAATATCAAACATCCACATCATCCATCTCATTCATATCACCTTTTGATCCTCAAGATACCCTAAAAAATTTCTCTTTTGTGCTTAAAATAAGATCAATCCAAAGAATTAGAGATTCATCTCCCATATTCTTGAAAATTGATCCTTGTTTTATGGTTCAAACTAGAACTCAATACAAGAAGAACATGGAAGCCAACAAAGAAACACCCGCTTCAAGTGACCTAATCCAAACAAATGCTGAAATGAATCTTGTCAAATCAAGCAATCCTTTGACTATCTCATCATCACAAAATCCACAAGAGGAAATTCAAGAAGAAGATATTACCTTTGGGATGTCACATGAAGAAATAACCGAAATGCTTCAAAATCTGGAAAACCATAAGATCATCAACATCATGATGAGGCTTAACCCTTCACTATACATGCTCGAACTAGCAAAAAAAGGGGCCAAATTACCTTCTTATTTTGACATGAGCTCTATAGTGGAATCATCTTTGTAAGTTATGCCTCTAATTTCATCCACACTCCCCATCTCATCTACACCCCCATCCCAAAACATCACTCAAAACATTCCGCAAATCACAACATCTTTTGCTCCAACTCAACCTAATGTCAATAAGGGAAATACATTTATTAATGCTATTCAAACACACCCCCTTGTCAACAATTAAGACTTGGATGCAAATACCATTTTGTAACAAAACATACCCCAAAATCCATTACATAACTATGTCCCTCTCACTTTCCATAATCCTAATGATCCATCATCATCATCCTTTCGTGCAACACCCCAAACCTCTCTCCTCACAAATTCACAGGAAGAGGGTGACATGTTTGAGCCTGGGAGCATTTTTTACACCACATCATTTTCTCAAGAACTCACACCCCTCACATTTTCACCTCTTCCACCATTACCACCATTATCCACACCTCTACTTTGTTTGGGAATCCCACCTTTACCAAATATCAATCAAACAAACATTCTGTACACCAATCAAAGCATCACACCAAAATCTCAAAACTTGTCATCAATATCGCAAAGCAAATGACAACTACACAAGCAATCATGGGCTCTCAAGGACCAACCATATCAATCGCACCATCCACCACTCAAACCACTAACATGACATCACCGCTCACCACCACCACAAACACCATTCCAAATCCACCACCACCCCCACCACCCCCACCCCCACCACCACCAAACTCCAATTTATCAAACCAATACAACATGGCATTGCAAGCCACTCACCAAGCTACTTATCAAAAGGAATTCCTACAAGTGAAAAAGAAAAAATCCACACAAATAGCTTCTCAACAAGATGCACAACTAGCTACCCAACAAGCCACACAAGTAGTGCAAAATGCTCAAACCGCCCAGATTGCATAGCAAGCATAATAGACGGCATAAACCCAAGCCCTATTGCAACAACAACAACAAGCCACTCAAGCAGCCCAAGCCACATTACAAGCACAAAAGGCTACTCAAGCCCAAATTCTATTGCAACAACAAGCGGCACAAGCACAAGCCCAAGCACAAGCAGCGCAAGCACAAGCTCAAGCTCAAGCGCACACCCAATATCAAACACAATAAGCATAAGCACACACACAATTTCTTGCAAAAAAACAAGTAGGGCAACTACAAGCAATAAAACAATATCAAGAGCAGCAAGAAGCAGCCCAATTGGCAGCCCAACAATAAGCATTGTTGGAACAACAACAAGCACAACAGCAGGCTCAGCAATAGGCAATCTTAGTGCAACAACAATAAGAACAACAACAAGCATTTTTTATACAGCAACAAGTGCAAGCATACCTAGCTCGACAGAATGTGAAAATACCACCAAATAACACACCAACCAACCCACCCATCCAACCCACAATTGAAACACCCCAAGACATCTTCATCCCACCCCCTGATCCACAAAATGATGTAATGACACAAATCAGGTTGCTCTCGCAACAAGTGTTCAACCTTCAGTCAGGGAAAACCACAAAAACACCAAGCAACTTGTGTCCCTATCCATTTGACAAAAGTCTTATGATGAAACCATTCCCAAAGGGATTTGAGATCCCCAAGTTTGAAAAATATCGTGGGATGGGAAACTCTAAAGATCACATCAGGGAATTCCAGGTTCATTGCATGGAAGTTGCATATGATGATACCTATCTGATGCGGCTATTTCCTAGGAGTTTGGCTAGCCACGCTATGGAATGGTTCTCTCGCCTACCTACAGGAATCAAAAAATTCCAAGAAATTATAGATGCATTCATTAAAAACTACACATGCAATATCATAATGGATGTTAGTCTAAAAGAACTCTCAGCTCTGAAACAAGGTAAGAATAAATCATTCGCTTCATTCCTACAATGATGGTGATCCAAGGCCAATTGGAGCAAATGGACCATGCCAGAGGAACAAGTTTGCACCATCATATCCAACCTTGACAGCCTCTTGGCATTCCATCTCAAGGTACAAGGGATCACTACATATAACCAATTGATCTCCAAGGCACTCAGCATCAAACGAGCCCTTATGAAACAACCCGCGGGATCAACTTCATACCCCAAACAACAAAACAACCACCCACCCACCAATTACAATGAAAAACCTTGCACATGGGAAAGGAACAAAAATGTAACCAATGATGGTGTTTTCAACGCCAAAGTGGTCATCAGTGCCCCCCGCCAAAATACACCCGCACCACAAATCCAAATCCAACACCAAAACAATCATCAAGCAACACAACAACCAAACAATAATCAAGTAATTCACAATGTCAATGATCAAAGGGGACCACCCCAACAAAACAAGAATTACCCCAAGCGAAAGTACACTGCTCTTGGGGAACCACTTGAAGTCATCATGAAGAAGTTGATAAACAAAAAAATCATCAAGGCACCCACCTATGAGAATTATCAAGAACCATATGTGAAACCTCCTTGGTACAATGAGAATCAACTTTGTGACTTCCATAAAATCAAAGGGCATACCATGAATAGTTGTATGAGGCTAACAAACATAATTCAAGATCTCATCGATCAAAGAATTATAAACGTGGAACAACCAACAGGAAACCAAAACCTTAAGATATACATGAATCTGATGCCCAACCATGGAAATAAAGGGAATAATAACATGGATAAGGGAAAAGAAACTCTCACAAATGTAAATCATGTGTATGACCATGTTGTTGCATCCTTGGATGACTACTGCACTACCATCACCATCAAAGGAGCCCATGTTGATTGTGGAGTCACCACAAGAGGCAACAAAGTTACCATCACAAGATCATCCCAGCTAAACAGAGTCCCTGCACCTAGATCTGTCCCCAATGGATATAACATCCTTGACCAGCTCAAAATAATGCCAACGCAAATCTCCATCATGGAGCTACTAAAAATCTCATCTACCCATAAGAAAATTCTTGAAGAAGCATTGGCTCCATCCACTGTCCCCGCAGATCTTGAAGTGGAACAATTCCAAGCTATTGTTGGAAATATCATTACACCAAATATCCTCACATTCTCTGACCAAGATTTCCCCACTCAACCATCTCACAACTGTGCACTCCACTTAGAGGTCTTGGTGCAAAAAAGAAAATTCAAATGGGTCTTGGTGGATGGAGGTGCGGGCTTGAATATTTGTTCTCTCAAGCGCATCAAATAATTAAAAATCTCAGAGGATTCTATTGACAAAGGAAAGGATATCACAATAAGAGCATATGATGATCAAGAAAGAGTTTCCCAAGGAACAATCAAAATTCCTATTCAAGTAGGGTCGGTTATCATGGACACCACTTGTCAGGTCCTGGACCTCGACTTTCCATATAACATTCTCCTAGGACGCCCATGAATTCACACAATGCAAGGAGTAGCATCGAATTTCCATCAATGTGTTAAATTAACATATGAGGGACAAGAATTCATTGTCCATGGAGATCCTGAACCCTTCTCCTATTGCAAAATTCTTGAAGCAAAGTACTATAAAATCCCCCAAGTACCAAAAAATGATGAGGGCCCATCTACACCATACATTGATCCCGCCACCCTCGCTTCCACTTCTGCGATAAAGACACCCATCACTCCCACCATTCCCACCATCTCTGAAATTAAGGTTAGCATCCAAGATAGCAATTGTAGAAACTAAAAGCTCCCTAAAAATGCTTTTGTAGTAGGAGAGTTACCACAATCTCCTAGATCATGAGGACATCCACAAGTAAATGAAGCCTCCACATCTCAAATGTTTCCTGAAGACTATCCCAACTTTACAAGTTGGGGAGATCTTGGCCAAGAGGTTATTGAGGCAGATCCATCTCATATTCTATACCAAGATGAGAGACCAATAGTTGATTTACCAATGGATGACAGAAGCAAGGGTCTGCAAATGATGCTTGCAATGGGTTCTGATAGAAATCAAAGACTTGGAAAAAATGATAATGGGCTTATAATACCTATCATTCTGGAGATGTGAATGAGAAATATTGGTCTTATATGTACCCCTCCGATTATAACCATACGTGGTCAAATTCCTCCAGTTAGAAAGGTCAATAATCCTCCTCAGCAATCTGTAGCTAAACTGCACTTACCAGTATTTACAGGTTGCGTCTTAGATAACTTCACGTTTGACATAACCAATGTCTATAGTAGCGATGATGAGGATTCTATGACCAAATTACCTAGGCTATTCGAGGATACCACTCTTTTCATGATTAGCACCCTATCTTTTGAATCAGACCACCAAAAGCATGAAATCTGCCTAGTATACCCCCAACTCATTGACAATGACCAACGAGGAGCACCAATTCTTGATACATTCAAAAATGATGAGGCGCTCTTAGAATTCATGGGACTACAGGATAACATTCCCTATGGAGATCACAAATCAAGGTTCATAATGGAGCTAGATATGCATGCTTATTACAAGGAAACGATTGAATCCCTCAGTCACAAACGTGAGAAATTAAGAATAATATCTAAGTCCTTGAGTGAAAACCACACTGTGGCACTCTCTAACCAAAAAAAAGTAAAAAGAAAGGACACATATAGTCGTGAAAACCTCTCTAAGGTTCCTGAGGATGGGGGATTCAATCTTCCTTTTAGAGATCTTTATCAAGAAAAATCAGCAGTCGTAGCGGAAAAATGCAATCCAGTCAATCTAGGAACAAAGGAAACCCCCTACATCACATTCTATGTGCAATCATTACTATCAGAAGAACAAGAGCTTTAGCAACCTTCCTAAGAGAGACAAATAAAATTCACATGGAGCTATGCTGAAATTCCAGGGCTTGATCCATAAATCGTGGTTCACCACTTAGCAGTATACCCAGAAGCAAAGCCTGTTAAACAAAAACTCAAAAAAATGCACCCTCAGATCGCCCTGCTAATAAAAATGGAACTAAAGAAGCTATTAGATGCAGGATTCATTCGACCGATAGATTATCCAGAATGGGTGTCAAACTTGGTGCTTGCCTCAAAACCTGATGGGGGCATTAGAATCTGCACGGACTTCAGAGACTTGAATAACACGTGTCCAAAAGATGACTTCCCACTTCTAAACATTGACATGATCGTAGATATGACAACCAGACATGAAATGTTGTCACTAATAAATGGATTCTCAGGGTACAATCAGATCATGATAGCTAAAGAGGACCAACATAAGATGGCCTTCACTTGTCCATAGCGGACTTAATGTTGGAATATGATGCCATTTGGCTTAAAGAATGCAGGAGCAACATACTAAAGGGCCATGACATTAATCTTCCATGACATGATCCATAACACGGTTGAAGATTATGTTGTTGAAATTTTAGCCAAGTCTAGGAAGAGAAAAGATCACATAGCAACCTTAAGTTCCATCTTTGACAGGTTGGAGGAGTACAAAGTCAGATTAAACCCAAAGAAGTGTGTCTTCGGTGTACAATCAGGAAAATTGCTAGGATACATAGTATCAATGAGGGGTATTGAGGTAGATCCAACAAAGGTAAAATCAATCCTCGAGATGGAGGCACCAAAAACATTAAAGCAATTGAGAGGTCTCCAAGGCAGGCTTCAATCCATTCAAAGATTCATAGCACAACTGGAAGACAAACAAAACCCATACTCTCACCTACTTCACAAGGGAGTAGCGTACAAATGGGATAACAAGTGTGAAGAGGCATTCAATAAAATCAAAGAATATTTGCTTACACCACTAGTCCTAATGCCACCAATCCCAAGAAAACCATTAATTCTCTACGTGTCAGCAACAAGAGCAGCCCTTGGAGCTCTCCTAGCTTAGCATGATGAAAATGGAACATAAAGGGTCATCTATTACATCAGCAGAACAATGGTTGGACATGAGATAAACTATTCATTCATCGAGAAAGCATGCCTAGCAGTAGTGTTTGCATCACAAAAATTCAAACATTATATGTTGGCACATAAAATAAAACTCATTGCCAAAATTGACCCCCTCAAGTACTTACTGTCAAAAGCAATGCTCACTAGAAGAATGGCCAAATGGGTGATGATACTATTAGAATACGACATTGAATATGTGGAGCGGAAAGCAATCAAAGGCCAAGTCATCGCAGACCAGCTTGGAAGCACCAATCTATTCAGAGAATCCTCTCATCTCAAAGTTTCCAGATGAATCTATTTTCAATCTCAACATAGCTGACCACTAGAAACTATACTTTGATGGCTCATACACACAGCATGGATCAGGAGCCAGCATCTTCTTTATGACCCCACAAGGGGACTACATACCAAGATCCTACAAACTGGCATTTCCCTGCACTAATAACATTGCAGAATACGAGGCTTTAACCATAGGTCTCAGAATAGCAGTGCAGTGGAAAATTATAGCTCTCAGAGTATACAGAGACTCTCGATTGATAATAAACCAAGTCAATGATGATTACCAAACTAAAGACGATAACCTCACTCCATACAAGAAATTGGTGGAGACTCTCAAAGAATCCTTCATTGAAATCACATTTGAGCATATTCCTAGAGCCAACAATAGAGTAGCAGATGCCATGGGAACAATTGGATCCTTACTGGACATTCCTCACAACATTCCAAAATATGAATTCCTGATAGAGCAGCTTCTTGTGCCCACATTCAAGGTACCAGAATCAGAATTTGTGTGTGAAATCGTTGGTCCTAGTGATCCTTGGTACCATGACATTTATACATACCTTGAATAGGATTCATACCTACTGACCTACCTTCAACCCTAAAATGAACCTTTGTCAAAAAGGCATCTTGATTCATCATCCTAGGAGATACCCTATATCATAGGAGCATAGAAGGAACCTTACTACGCTGCTTAAACACTGAGGAGGCATTGACTACTCTAACTGAAGTACATAACGATATTTGTGGTTCACACTCGAGTGGAATGACCATAGCCAAGAAACTATTGAGGATGGGGTATTATAGGCCCACAATGGAAACAGAAGCATATGACTATGTCAGAAGGTGTCTATAATATCAGCAGCATGGGGACCTCATCCATGATCCAGCTCAAGAGCTTCATCCCATCGTCACACCATGGACCTTTTCACAATGGGGACTCGATCTCATTGGAAAATTCGCTCCCACTTCATCTAATGGCCACAAATTCATCATAACCACCATGGAGTACTTTACTAATTGGGTAGAAACCATACTCATGATGTATATAACTGGGAAGTAGATATCAAAGTTCATCTTGAACTATCTTATTTGTCACTATGGTGTTGCACAAGCCATTATCTTAGATAATGGGACACCATTTAAGAATCAGGAGTTTCATGACTTATGCTAAAAATTCAAAATCCAACATCGCTTCACCCCATACTATCCCAAAGGAAATGGCCATGCAGAAGCTACAAATAAAACCATTTTGAAAATCCTCAAGAAATCAGTCAATGACACAAGTTGTGACTGGCATCTGAAGCTTAATCCCGCTCTTTGGGCCTATCGAACCAGCATCTACACACCTACCGATGCCACCCCCTTCTCCCTGGTCTACGGATTAGAAGTACTCCCCATTGAGATCGAGCTCCCATCACTCAGAATATCACTGCAAAACTTCATCACAGATGAAGAGTACCGATTATCAATATTGAATGAGATGGAGCTACTGGATGAGTGACATATAGATTCTTTAAATCACTTGCAAGTCTATCAGAATAGACTCAAAAGAAGCTATAATAAGAAAATCAGAAGCAGGACTTTCCAAGTCGGAGAACTAGTATTAAAGGAAAATCAGAAGAATGTCCCAAACCCAAACAACAAAGGAAAATTTGAACCCAATTGGTTGGGACCATTCGTTATCACAAGTTATAAGTTAGGGGCATATTAGTTATCAACACCCGAAGGGGAACCTCTGAAAGAGCCTAGGAATAGCTCCCATCTCAAAAAAAATTATGCCTAATCTTTCAAGGTATAGAACCAAAAATCAAAAAATTAGAAAATATCTGAAAAAATGGTTACTTTGGCGAAAACCTATCAAACAGGCGTCTTGGTGACAACAAAAAAATTAAAAAAGCAACAAATCCAAAAAAAATCAGAAAAAGGATTAAAAATAGTAAAGAGAAAAATCGTTCTCTAGTGAAAACCGTTTCGGTGGCACTTTGGACAAGTACCTTGGTGAAAACTTGGCAAACAGGTGCCTTGTGTAAATAAGCACTTTCCATCCACCAAGATCTTTACGGCTTGTTTTGCATCATCCATCCATTATGTTTCCATCATCCATCTCATTCAAATCTCCATCCATCACTCATCCACCTACATCCGCATCATAGTTTGGTCTTGTTTTCGTATCATGATCCCTCCTAGTACTATCAGCCCATCCTCAAGGTCAGCTTGTTCTACCTTTATCGGAGTAGTCTATTACATCACACTGGGGGCATGTTATCATCGGATCGGATTCGTGTATATTCTTGAAGTCCTAAAATTAAAAAATCAAAAAACATCAAAACATAAATCCAAAAACATTAGAAAAAACACAAAATCCAAAAACATTCAAAACATATCAAAATCCCAAAAACAGGTCAAAAATTTTGTCAAAAAGTCAAAAAACGAAGTCGTCTTATCGAACTATGGGTCTTTGAGCCTTAAACATAGGAAAGGTTGATCTTTGATCATCCCCCGAGACACTTAGGTCAGTCCTTTAAGTGTTCATCATAATAAACTGTCATTTCATCATGTATATCATCATCTATAAATCAAGTCGTCAATCGAACTACATGGTCTCTACGTGCATAACGTAGGCAAGGCTAATCTGTTGATCAGTCCCTGAGGCCCCTAGGATAGGTCTTTAGGTTAGTCCCTTGGTCAAAATCTTAGAAAACCCCAAAACAATCAAAAAATTGAAAATCAAAACATTTGAAAATCTTCAAAAAACATCAAAAATAGCCTCAAAACATTGCAAAACTCCAAAAACATCCAAATTTTTGAAAAAATCCATCTATCTCATCTCACTTACACCCACAATAACATCACTCATAATAAATGATCATCATCCTCAACCTTTGGTAGGACAATTAAAAACAAGTCTAGCAGGTGAAAAGTAAAAACTCAAATTGTCAAGTCTCAAGTCTAAGTCAGTACGTAAGCAAGTTGGTCAACTCTTTGTGTTGATAACCTATCATCCAATTTGGTCCCATATCAATCATTTCAACGAACACTTAGGATAAATGAAACGATGTGTTGCCATCCACTAACATGTCCTAGGATGTATCCTTCCTACAATGGGCATTATCTTTTGGCAATAGTTTCATTTTTTATCCTTAAAAACACATCCCCTTTTGGTTAGCGATATTGAAGAACATCAGATTGTTTGTTTACTTTATCTTTGTCTTTTGACTTATCTTATTGCACTCATTCCAAGGACCTCTCGATGATATCTGAACTGAGGATTTAGAGAAATAGGAATGGGGCAATGATCATTATCTTTTTTTTGTTGTGTTTGTTGGAAGTTCTTGTAATATAACTAGGTGAATACTTGCTTTGTTAGGTATGTATGGAGGAGGTTTTGGGAATCTTGTTGACTATTGTATTGATAGGTTATACCTTTCCATGTTTTGGTCTGAGGTGTTTGAAACTTATAAAGTGCATCCTAGCAAGGTTTTCATATGTCAGGTGTGAACAAGGATACTCCTATTTGATTGTCAAGTCAAAGTTCATCACATTGGGTACAATGCCATCCTGGTTCTCTACACCTTGATGCATTTTACCATGTGTGTTATCAAACATAAGAAAATTGGCCCTTTGAAAATCCCAACTCCTCAGCAAGTAGTCATCATCATTTGCATGTTCATCATCTTGCGTCTTGTTGAAATGACTTCTTCTCTTTCATCCCTTCTTGCTCATCACACTAACAAGGTACTATGATATTTGATCATCATCATCATTGTCATTGATCCTGCATCCACAAATTATTAGTATATTGCATCAACATATAGGAAACACATGCATTTGCAGTCATCATCATATAAACATGTTATTATAAGCATTTTCCATAAATTAGCACATCCCTTTCTCATTAACATTGCATCCATTTTTTGCATCACATTGCATTCATCACATAAACCATCGCATAACATTCATGTGCATAAAAATTTCATAATCATTTCACATTAACACCTACTACATAATCATACATAATAGGTACATAAGCATTATAGATAATCCATTGCATATTCACATCACATAAACATTATAAAGTCATCTCCCACATTATGTTCATTTTACATTAAACATCATCATACCACTTTGCATTAACATATCATTTCATATATTACATCACATCACATTAAATGCATCACATACATTACATGTTTAGGATATATTTGTTATTCTAAGCATCTTAAAAAATCATCTAATTTGCATCATCAATACACATCATATAAAACACAACCATTGCATTTACACCACATTATATTGTCTATTAATCATCCATATCATCTCATAAATAGCATCACAATCATTTTTTACATTTCATTGCATAAATAATTCCACATCATTATAAGCATAAATAGGAACATAAAAATCCATTGCATGCAAAGCATACATCCATCCATAAACATTTTTAAGCATGGTTTACATATTATTTTTCATATACACCATAGATCATTTCCATATCATTTTGCATATTACATTTGATATCGCATATCATCATTTGCACTAACATACATAGATCATCATATAAATCTTCATTATCATCCATTCACATCACATATCATATAAATCCATCTGCATATCATGAATAAAACAACATAATATAAGAAAGAAATGCATCCATCACATCACATCATAAACATCATTGCATAGCATATATAAATAGAATCATCCATAAATGCATAAATAAATGGTACACATCACATTATATCAAAATAATCACCTCATATATCATCATCGGGTAACTATCATAGTACAAAATAATCAGATCACTGTAAATGTGTGTCAATAAGTAAAAAAAGGCCCATCGGGCTATTAAAAAGGAGCCAATAAGGCACGAAAAGTATCATCTCGATCAAAACAAGGTCTACCCATCTTGTTTGCTACCCTCACCCTTGTCACCATGACCCTTTGCTGGTCTGTGGCTGGTCCGCTATGAGTAATTTGGGGCCCACTCTGCTCTGGGAACGGCCTGATTATAATGTATGTGATAGTAATCCGCCTCTCGGACGGCCTCCCTGTAAGATTATAGGGACACTATGCTCTAAGAGGAGGAGGATGCTATGCTCTCCAACTGTTGTCGTCAGCCCATCTTTGCGGCTGCTTGTAGCTCTGTGGCCTGCCTCTACAAAATGGCCTAGTCTCTCTCAGCCCTGGCTTGGTCCCTCTCAATCCTAGCCTGATCCCTCTCCGTTGTCATGGTCTGAACCTAGGCCTGCCACTGTGCAATCAATGCATCTTGAGGATCCACCTACCCTATTGGTTGTGCTCGTGGAGGTTATACCTAAGGTTGATCCTCACCCCCAGTTCATGGTGGTGCACCTTCCTACTCCTACTACCTGGCTAGCACCTGTTGCTAATCTTGCATATGTACATCAACCTGACCTAGTTGAATTGGCTGAATTAAAGGCCTAACCGGCTAATCCTACCGTGCATCGTCTCTCTGTACTTGTCCTCCCCCTCTGCCTCTCATCCTCCATCGAACGGAGACTACTCCTGGAACTTTCAAATGTAGGGGAGGCTAGAACCAGTCTCTGTATTCCTGTGTAATGCCTGGATCTGCAGGCCCCTAATCATAAGCCCATGGTCAAGCCAACAATTGTCTAAAGTTGTCAACGACCTCTGAAGTAGGAATATATCAACCCCATGAAGCCTGTGACATGGTACGGGAAAATATAGCCACATAATCATCGTCTGGCCAGGCTTGTGGGTCACCGAACTGTCGCTGAACATGCCTAGGAAGATACCTCTCCACCATAGTATGCTCCTACCCCTGCATAAACTGGTCCTGGCAGGCAAAGAAAATTTGTCTGCATCGTCGGCCCATTCGGGTCAACCAAGGTATAGGCACAAGGTAAAAAATTTCATCTCATCTAGGACTCTCCTCCAGTAGGGAATCTCGTGCTTTCCCGTGTGTGTGAAGGACACACAACTTCTGTAACTCCATACAAGGGGATCATCAGGCCCCATCAGTACTGCAACAACCCAGTGCCGAAAAATAGTGATGTGCTCCCATTCCCATACATGGAGAAGTGTAACACCTGCCCTGAGTGTTATTCCATCAAGGTAGACGTACTCGTGTAGATCTCTATGGAGTGAAGCAAGAAGCATAGGCCCCCAAGAAAAATGAGTAGGCATGTCGTGCATCACTATGCACTCCCAATAGAGTCCCCAACCAGGACTGAAGTATCAGCCTCGTCGATCTGGGGCAACAAGACCTAAAACAATGGCCACAAAAACCAAGCAGAAGGGGGAGGCGAGAGCCCTATGATGCTCAAGCTCAATCTAACCCTCACAAATGATAATGTCCTTTGTGGCAAGGACTGTGTGACAGGCATCCTTCCCGGTATTTATGTAAAAAATAATGCACCGATCATGAATCAGAAATCTCAGGATGCGCCACACGTCCTCCAATGTGATAGTGGCCTCGTCGGTGGGAAGGTGGAAAGATGAGGTCTCGTTGTGTCATCTCTCAGAAAGCACTGACATCATCCCTGTAAGGAAAGCAGAGGTGCAGAAACACTTTCCTAATGCCAAAACCATAGGGAAGAATGCAATGCAGTGCTTTTAATTTTTTCAAATTACAATCTAATTAAGACACAAATGAAAGATATACAAAAATAGAGCAAATACACAAAGACAAATCAAACAACAGATTTTACGTGGGAAACCCTTTCAGGAAAAAACCTACCACACCAAGTTGTATCTCTTTGTATTACAGTAACAAAATTACACACAATCAGAAAGACAACTTTCTGGTGTTAGTCACAGTAGCTTATTCTCACTGTTCAGACTCTCTCAGAAAATATCTCATACAATTCGATAAACTCATCACTCTATTCATTACATACAAAAAAATAGAATCCATCTGCTTTTAAATCTTTTGTGCATCCTTATCCGCCAATGCCAACCATAGACAGTTTCCATTTGAGTCTTGATTTTTCCCTGCATGTTGTTTTTCTAGTGTTTCAACTGATGCATAAAATCAACCGTCATCATGCTTTAAAATTGCTTCCTATGATTGGTCCACGAAGCTCCACCTAGGATGGTCAAACTGGTCAAGAGCATTCAACTTTGTTGGCATATCGGTGAGACACACGCAGTGTCTCCTCAATGCCACAAAGTTTCTCTATCGGCATTGCTATAGGTTCCACGAGTCGGCAAGATGCTATAACAAATGTATAAGTCACAACGAAACCAACGATATCCACTTCAATCCTATCGGCAAAGGTTTTCCTTATCGGTGAGACTCATATCGAATGGAACAAGTCATATCGAATCCAGAGAATCCATCGGCAAGACATACTGATGTCACCAAGACCTTATGTCAAAAAATTCAAGTCATGCCGGCATGAGCCATTTGGCATGACTATCGCTCTTTGGTGAGACTCACATCGAAGAATAACTTCCACCGAACGTCACACTGTCGCCAAGACACGTGCCTATCGCCATGACCTTTCTCCAAGCTCCCTAGGTCTTACCAAGTTGGCAAGACATAAAAATTTTGCTAAGACTTCTCAGCGAAGTCTTTTGTTACCGCAAAGTCACCATGAGGATACAATCTGTTCGGCAAGACTTAGCTTCATCGCTGAGACCTCTCCCTGTGACCCATGAGTTACTTCGACATTCACCTTGACACCCGAGAGCAGCCATTGTCGGCGAGACATTACATACTCACTAGGACATCTCACCAAAGCCCTAGCGTTAGCCCGACGTCGACGAGACTTACACCATTTGCTGAGAATTCTCCCCGACACCTGTGAGCTAGCCCGATAAGATCAACTGTTGCCCAAAGTTCTTTCGATCACCAAAAGGTCATGCCGAACGCAGAGAGTCACAGCGATAAACTTCATTCAGAAAGACATCAACTCTGTCACGGCGATAGGATCATTTCAAGAGCTTCAAAACTGTTAGTCGCCCAGACATGAACACTGTGACAATGACTTTTCCCTTCAGGAGTTCCATGTCAGTAAGGATTGAGGCACATATTCCAACAAGCTCCCACTTGACAAAGATCTTACTGACACCTCCAGCGCATAACAAAACTACTAAGATTCATGGGCCAAGAGGCCCATCGAACTGGCACACCAACTGAACTTGTTTTTGCTCACAGGCTTCGTTAATGCATCTGCAACATTCTCCAGAGTATCCTCTTTTTCCAAAGAGACCTTCCCATCCTCCACCATATCTCATACAAAATGATACTGTACATCTATATGTTTCGTCCTGGCATGGAAAGTAGGATTCTTTGCCAAACATATAGCACTCTGGCTGTCACAGTAGATAGTAATCTTTTCTGCATTAAAGCCAATGTTAGAACAAAAATGTTTTAACGAGATTGCTTCTTTACAGGCATGTGTGGCTTCCATGTATTATGCCTCTGTAGTAGACAAAGCGACTACAGCCTGCCGCTTACTCATCCAACTCACTGCACCACCATTTATCATGAAAATATATCCACTGGTGGATCTTCTGCTGTCAATGTCCCCTACCCAATCAGAATCCACATAACCTTGAATGTTGAGAGTCTTCTGTGATTCAACCAAGTTACCATGGTAACACAAAGCATAGTCTAAAGTGCCCTTCAGATATCTAAACACTCTCTTCATAGCATCCCAATGTGTTCTTCCAGGATTAGCCATAAACCGACCAAGAACTCCCACTTCTTGGGAAATGTCTGGCCTTGTACAGACCATAGCATACATGAGACTGCCAACTACACTTGCATAAGGCACACTGGTCATGTCCTCCATCTCAAAAGAATATTTTGGACAATCCTCAGCAGATAGCTTCATTCCTTGTGTAACTGGAACAACTAGCTGCTTACATTCAGTCATACAAAATCTCTCTAGAACAGTCATGACATATTTACTCTGACTGAGCCAAAGCTTTTTGTTCTTTCTGTCCCTGGTTATTTCCATTCCCAGAATATACCCTGCTACACCAAGATCTTTCATTTTGAACTTTGCAGACAACTGAGACTTAAGATCATAAATCATTAGCTTACTATTGCCTATAAACAACATGTCATCAACATACAGAGCAATAATAAGAATTTGATCACTTTCAGCTTTGTAATACACACAGTGATCACATTTTGATCTTACAAATCCCAAAGACAAGACAAATGTGTCAAACTTTTGGTACCACATTCTAGGAGACTGTTTTAAACCATACAGAGATTTCTTCAACTTGCAAACCAGTCTTTGCTTACCTTTTACCACAAAGTGTTTTGGCTGGGACATATAAATTTCTTCTTCAAGATCACCATGAAGAAACGTTGTTTTCACATCCATCTGTTCAATCTCTAAATCATATGTTGATGCAAGTGACAAAAGAAATCTAATAGATGTCAGCTTATCTACAGGAGAACAAATTTCTCCATAGTCAATTCCCTCTACCTGGGAATAACCTTTTGCAACCAGCCTTGCTTTATATTTTTCTACACTGCCATCTACACCTATTTTTTTTTTAATATCTATTTGCAGCCTACAGATTTTATGTCTTTAGGCAATGGAACCAAACTCCAGCTGTCATTCTTTTCTAATGATGCATTTCTTCATTCATGGCTTCCAACCAAGAGTTTGAATCAGACATTTTAAATGCCTCTTTTACAGTCCTAGGTTCATCAGTGCTAGAAATCAAAGCATAGGCACAAGTAGACTCTATTAAAGAAAATTCATACCTTTCAGGTTGCTTTCTTTCACGAGTTGACCTCCTCATAGGCTGAGGCTGAGGTGGTTCTTCATTGTCTTCAGAACTTTCAGAACTGCTCGAGCTCTCCTCAGTATCAGGTACATTTTGATTTTTCAATTCCTCTTTATCTGGTGTCTGAGGAATTGCTGCAACATCCTTTTCATTTTCTGATTTCTTCTCTGACTACAGATCTAATGTAGAAGGTTTCAGCTCACAAAAGATAACGCTTCTACTGTGCAAAACCTTCTTAGTCTCAGGGTTCCAAAGCTTGTATCCTTTTATGCCAGCACTATAGCCTATAAATATACACTTTACAGCTTTGTTTTCCAACGTGGATCTTTTTTCAAATGGCACATATGCATATGCCTCACAGCCAAAGACACGAATATGTCTCAGAGAGGGCTTCTTTCCAGACCATGCTTCCAAAGGTGTCTTCTCAACAAGAGCAGAGTTAGGAGAGCGATTTACTAAGTAACATGTTGTAGAGACTACTTCAGCCCAAAACTTCTCCTCCAAGCCAGCACTGCTCAACATACTTTGTGCTCTTTCCATTATCGTCCTGTTAAACCTTTCAGCAACTCCATTTTTTTGTGGAGTATAAGGTGTGGTCTTATGTCTTTTGATCCCATGATCTTTACAGTACCTTTCGAATTCATCTGAACAGAACTCACCACCATTGTCAGTCCTTAAACATTTTATTTTTCTACCAATCTAATTTTCTACAAGGTTTTTAAATTCCTTAAACTAGCTGAACACTTCTGATTTACTTTTCAAAAAATATACAAATGCTCTTCTTGAATAATCATCAATAAATGACACATAGTATCTTGATTTAGACAAAGAAGGAACATTCACTGGACCAAACACATCAGAATGTATATAATCAAGTAAACTAGAAGTTTTGTGAGGACTCGAATAAAATGAAACACGGTGTTGCTTTGCATATATGCAATGTTCACAGAAATCAAATTCAATGTTACAATCTTCAAGCCCTTCTACCAGGTTTTTATTTTTTAAAGTTTTTAGACCTTTCTCACCAATGTGGCCAAGCCTATGATGTCAGAGCATAGTCTTCTCTGCTGGAAGTTTAATCTCCATAGAGTTTACACCATCAGGAACGTTTTCCTTCTTTTCTTCATGAGCAGCCTTAAGTGACTTTGCAGAGACACTATTGCATTGAATAGCTTGTGCATCCAGCTTGTACAGAGTACCAATTCAAGCACCCCTAGCCAGCACCATAGAGCCTCTAGTCATCTTGCAGCCATTTCCCGAGAATGTGACCTGCACTCCGATATCATTCAGCTTACTTACAGAAAGTAAATTTCAAGCCAGACCTGGTATATGCATCACATCATTGATTCCCTTTACTCTTCCATCAGGGAATTGAATTTTGACTTTGCCATGACCAACAATTTCCAAAGATGAATCACTTGCCAAATACACCTTTCCACCATTGTATTCTTCATACTTCGTCAACCATTCTCTAAGAGATGTCATGTGGAAAGATGCTCTAGAATCAATCAGCCAGACATTATCTGATGCCCGTGTAGCCAAAGCTGCAATGAAGGCGTCTGCATCACTATGAGAAGAGTCATTGCCAGAAGAATTCTTCTTCTTCTTTTTCTCCTCCTTGCAATCCTTTCGGACATGACGAGGTTTCCCACAATTCCAGCACTTCACTTTGGACTTCTTACCAGAAGACTTTGATCTCCCTTCTGATTTCGATCTGGACTTCTTGTCCTTCTTCTTGACTTTCTCCTTGGGCCTACCTCTGACAGCCAGAGCCTCCTTTTCCATCTCAGAAGATTTTCTTCTCATTTCTTCTAATAATAGAGAAGAAACAACATCTTCCATCTTGAAAGTGGATGTCGTACTCCCAATAGTCATCACCAGATGATCCCAAGAATCTAGTAAAGAACACAGCAACAACATGCAATGATCTTCATCTTCTATCTTCACACCAACAGATGTTAACTGAGCAATCAACATGTTGAAAGCATTTAAGTGATCAGCAATAGATCCTCCTTCCTGCATTCTCAAAGAATACAGCTTCTTCCTCAAGAACAGCTTATTCACCAAGGACTTGCCCTGATAAATGGATTCCAATCTTTTCCACAAGGAAGAAGCAGTCTTTTCTTCATGCACGTTCAGAAGAACAGAGTCTACCAAACAGAGCCTTATCAGCCCTTTAGATTTTCTATGTGCCAGGTCGCAATCCTCTTGCTTCATGCCTTGAGGCGTTGTTCCAGTCACGGTAGTCCAAAGATCTCAATCAACTAACATGTCTTCCATTTTGAGTTTCCACAGCTCAAAATTGCTACCATTGAATTTCTCTATTTTCATCCTACTGGATGTGCTTGCCATCTTGATCTGTAATTAATTAAAAGAACTCTACACAACTCCCACTGAAAAGGATTGACACAAAAAACCTAAACTACTCACAAGGACAACACAACTGGCCAGGCTCTGATACCACTTGTAAGGAAAGCAGAGGTGTGGAAACACTTTCCTAATGCCAAAACCATAGGGAAGAATGCAATGTGGTGCTTTTAATTTTTCCAAATTACAATCTAATTAAGACACACATGAAAGATATACAAAAATAGAGCAAATACACAAAGACAAATCAAACAACAGATTTTACGTGGGAAACCCTTTTGGGAAAAAACCCACCACACCAAGTTGTATCTCTTTGTATTACAGTAACAAAATTACACACAATCAGAAAGACAACTTTCTGGTGTTAGTCACAGTAGCTTATTTTCACTGTTTAGACTCTCTCAGAAAAGCTCTCATACAATTCGATAAACTCATCACTTTGTTCATTACATACAAAAAACAGAATCCATCTGCTTTTAAATCTTCTGTGCATCCTTATCCGCCAATGCCAACCATAGATAGTTGCCATTCGAGTCTTGATTTTTCCCTGCATGTTGTTTTTCCAGTGTTTCAACTGATGCATAAAATCAACCGTCATCATGCTTTAAAACGGCTTCCTATGATTGGTCCACGAAGCTCCACCTAGGATGGTCATACTGGTCAAGAGCATTCAACTTTGTTGGCATATCGGTGAGACACATGCAGTGTCTCCCCGATGCAACAAAGTTTCTCTACCGGCATCGCTATAGCTTCCATGAGTCAGCAAGATGCTATAACGAATGTATAAGTCACAACGAAACCAATAATGTCCACTTCGATCCTATCGGCAAAGGTTTTCCTTATCGGCGAGACTCATATCGAATGGAACAAGTCATATCAAATCCAGAGAATCTATCGGCAAGACATACTAATGTCGCCAAGACCTTATGTCAAAAAATTCAAGTCATGCCGGCGTGAGCCATTCGGCATGACTATCGCTCTTCGGCGAGACTCACATCGAAGCAGAACTTCCACTGAATGTCACACTGTTGCCAAGACACGTGCCTATCACCATGACCTTTCTTCAAGCTCCCTAGGTCTTACCAAGTCGGAAAGACATAAAACTTTCGCTAAGACTTCTCAGCGAAGTCTTTTGTTACCACGAAGTAACCACGAGGATACAATCTGTTCGGCAAGACTTAGCTTCATCGCTGAGACCTCTCCCCGCGACCCGTGAGTTACTTCGACATTCACCTTGACACCTGAGAGCAGCCGTTGTTGGTGAGACATTACATACTCACTGGGACATCTCACCGAAGCCCTAGCGTTAGCCCAACATCGGTGAGACTTACACCATTCGCTGAGACTTCTCCTTGACACCCGTGAGCTAGCCTAATAAGATCAACTGTCACCCAGAGTTCTTCCAATCGCCAAAAGGTCATGCCGAACTCAAAGAGTCACAACGATAGACTTCATTTGGCAAGACATCAACTCTATCACAGCGATAGGATCATTTCAAGAGCTTCAGAACTGTTAGTCACCCAAACATGAACACTGTCACAGCGACTTTACCCTTCAGGAGTTCCATGTCAGTAAAGATTGAGGCACATATTCCAACAATCCCAAGGTGAGTATGCACGGGCACTGCGTATGCAATGTTCCACAACCCCATGTCTTGTAATCAATCTTGCCCTCTGTCACTAAGGTCTCGCAAATAACCGAAGAGATCCCGTGACTTGTGCTCTCAGGAATAAATCTCCCTCGTCGTGTCCTACATCAAGAAGGGTGATTATGTTAAAAAAATTGAAAAATTTCATGCCAAGTGTTCATAAAATTACTCCAGCATCCCTATCTGTGAAGGTGTCACAGTTTTATTTTTATCAAACTGCGACGCTAGGGCACAAAATGCCGAAAGTGCACTGCCGCAATACACTTTTCTTTCGGGCGATGTAGTTTGAAAAGATTCCTGTCGATAAAGCACCGTCGGGTCACAATTTGGAAATGACCCCGGAGGCCATGAACTCAATGTCAGAATTTGGAGTTTGTTTCCAAACTCCAAACTCCATTGTCGTGGCGCAGTTTGATTTTTGAGCGGCGCTATATAGCACCACTATAGAAAAACTAATTTTAAACGCATTAAATGAGCATAAAAGAAAGGAAATAAAGCTCAAGTAAGGATCACTTACCGGTGCCCCAATGTCGGGTGGTTGTTGGTATGTTCGAACTCGGTCGGAAATGTGCATTAGGAGCTGTCATTTTGCCATATCGTCAGGAGGTCAAAGCTCAAATCTCAAGGTTGCTAGATGGTTGTGTGAAAATGAATTGAAAGTGACCCCTCGAGCACCTTTTAAGCTAGAAAATTAGGGTTTTTTCACCCTGTTTGGCTATCCTACTAGGATTTTGGATCCTTGAACCCATTTTTGTCTAGTTGAGGCCTATTTTACATCATTTTATTGCATTTAGACATGTTTTTGGCCTCCTGGAGCCTTTTTGGACCTGTCAGGCACCTTGTCCTCTTTTTTTTTGGCAAGATCAACCAAAAATCAAAATTTTCATCCAATCTCTCGAGGGGGCAATATACTAGCATGTTTTCTCTCGCTAGACAGCAGTAGGGAAAGATTTTGATTGAGATCATTTATTCTTTGAACCAAGGCAACGAGTGCATTGCTTTAAAGAGGGGAAAAATGTAGACATGTAAAATGTACTAATTGTCATTGTGCATCTGATCCTAACCACTAACATCGTTTTGTCTTGATTCATCCATTGGTCTAACCATTTAATCAAATATCTTTATCTAATTAAATCCATCAATATTCCTCTCTTAATTAAATAAATCAGTTATCTAAATTAAGTCACCTCTTCTTGATAATTAAATTAACCATTTTAATCTAATTATCCTATTTAATTAAATAATTAATTTTATTTGATTAAATCACTTAAGCCTATCTATTAAATTAAATAAATTAAAACCTTATTTATTTTAATCTAACATCATCTCTTTTAATTAAATAAATCAAAATCTTTATTTAATTAATTCCTTATCACATTCTTCTCATATTTGATTTAAATAAATCCTCAAATTTAAGTCAAATAGGTCACATCATTTAACCCCTTCATTAAATTAATTAACTTTGATTAATTTAATCTCCTCCCATGTCCCATCCTCTAGCTTTTACCACTTGCACATGAAAATAGACTTGTTTGATATATTAAATCTCTATTTTCCTCAACAAGGCATATTTTAAGGAATATTCTTCAAGTTTGAATTCAAAATCCAAGTTGACATGTACATCCAACAAGAAATTTACTCTATCTTACATGTCCTTTGCCTTGAGCCAAGTGGCATTCAATGCATTCTTCCTTCCCTCTTGCATGTCATTTCAACAATTTCAAAATTCAAAAATATGCATTTATTGGCACAATCCTCAAAACTTGCACATCCTCCATCCACTCAAAGGTTGACAAGTGTCACTTTGCCATTGGCTAATTCTTAGTCCCACATTGCTCTATTTTGGACATTCATCCATCTTCTCATTCTATAAATAAGAGGCTAATATCCTTATTTCAACATCCACAATTTGCTTAAACTTACTATGCTCAAATCATTAGCAAATTCCATCCATTATCATTGAGTTCATAGCTAGGTTATGCAGATTTTTCTATTGGAGCACTTATCAAGCATCAAAAAAGTGGATCACTCTTCATCACATATCAATTTTACATCATAGGAGTTGGGAAAGGGCCAATTTTCACATCAAATTGGCACCAATTCCCCCATGGGATCAAGAGTTTACTTGTTTTGATAGGATTTTAATCTATTTCATTGTGTTCTTCATTCCTCTTTCCTATTTTTAATGGATTTCATGGGGAATCCTTGTTCTTGCTTGCATTTCATCGTATAATGTGTTTGTTCATGTTGTTTTGTAGGTATTAGGATTGGGGTTCACACAAGTTGCAAAATTTATTTATGAAGAAATTTTCACACGGTATGGAGTCCCAAGAGAAATAGTGACTAATCAAGGAGCTCAATTCAATTGAACCCTTGTTACAGTATTGGTTAATGAGTACAACATAAGGCATAGGAAGTCTACTCCTTCTCACCCTCGGGCCAATGGCCAAGTTGAGGTGACCAACAAATAAATTGAAGCCATTATGACCAAAATAGTAGCTATCCACATAAAGGATTGGGAAAACAGATTACCAGAAGTTGTTTGGGCCTACAAAACCACCTGGAAAACAACTACAAGCTTCACTCCATTTGAGCTACTGTATGGGAAGATGACTTTGATGCCCATTGAATTTGAACACAACACTCTTCGTATTGTAGTAGACCTAGGGATGGATATCTCTGAGAAACAAAAGGAAAGAATCATGCAGTTGAATGCTTTGGATGAGATGAGGAAAGCATCCTTGCATCACATAGAGGTAGTGCAAATAAAAGAATAAAATGGAATGAAAAATTCATCAAGGACAAGAAATTTTAGCCAGGTGACTGGGCACTGCTCTATGACTCAAGGTATCAGGACAATGCAGGAAAATTACAGACAAGGTGGCTAGGACCATATGAGGTTGCTGAAGTCTTTCTCTATGGAGTTGTTCAACTCACTACCATTCACCCTGTTAGATTCAAGTTGCTTTTCAATGTTCACACCTTATATTATATCATAATCCAGCCTCAAAAGAAGAGTTCCTACAACAATTCACCCAACATGCAACACTCGAGCTTCCCCTGTAGCTGAAGTGGACCTTGTGTCCCTCCTTCTGGCTAATTAAGGTATGTACTTGTCATAATAAAGACTTCCACTTTTGTGGAAGTCCATTTCTTTACCCATCCACCCATTCGCTCATCCATCACCACCTTTCTCTCTTTTCCATCACTTCATTCTACCTCACCTTATTCCACTTCATTTTCATTAATTACTCAACTTATTTCCTAAAAAGGTGAATAGTACTTTCTCCACAATCTTTGCAACAAATCCTCCACACATTCAGGTATGTGCACATCAATTGCTATATCTTAATTATCTTTTAAGTGCATTCATTTAATTTTTGTACATTAATATGGACGTTCACCATAGCATGTCATTATTCCCTGCCCCTGTCAAATTATTATTGTCACCTCACATGTGAGGACACGTGCTCAAATTTAGGTTGGGGGGAGGAAAAAGATGTGAACATCTTTCCCACATGTCAGTCCATGCTAGTCTATGTTATCCAATTTAAATTGAACTGATTTGAAATCTGAGTGAGAGGATGACTCACATGTGTGAAGTGACACCAACTACTTTCTCCATTTCTGATGTAGGAGCATCCTTGGTTCTTAGAAATCTTTCATCAACCAAAAATATTTTCTTTCAGTTTTGTCCTTGTTTTTTTATTGCTCAGTTCATGTTGGTGGATTTGTCATATTTTCTCACCAGACCCTACGAATCTAAGTGTACATCATGGAAATGTTCATAATCCTTATTCCAAGATTTGAGCATTGTTGGATCTTTTTTTGGCAAGTTATCGCTTCTATAATAAGTGGCAATATTTTGAACCGACACCAGAATAATTTTCAAGTCTAACGGCTAGTTGGATCGTTCATGGATCGTCCCCGTAGCTTGTGGATCTCAATGGTACGATTTTAATTGTTCCATGGAGTGTTCCCAACCTTCTTTATAGGTCGACACCTCATCCTATGCATCTGTTGATGGAATAATTCAAATTTTAGGCAAACCTATTCATGCGCATGTTACACTTTCCTTCATAGGAGATTGTGATAATCTTTGGCCAACGTAGATTTTTCTTGACCTACATATGTGATATAAATAATTGTAATAGAGCATTAAGAAAGTAGTCCTGTTAGAAGTGGATAGGGGATTCGAATTGAAATATTTTTCTTGAATTAAGGAGCATGTAAGAAGAATGTATTCATGAACATGTTATAAGAGGCCTGTGAGCCCGAATCTATAAAGCCCAAATGTTGTCGACCTATTGTAACTGAGATTTATGTTAATGTGAATATTTTTCATCTTCATTTGCCTCCATATTTTGTGTTCATTTTGTTGTGTTACTCTTGTTGTATAGTTTGGATTGTTCTCATTCAGGACCCTCCTTAGCGTGACTATGCTAGAGTGGTATTAGAGCGAGATTCGATCCGTGTGAGGTCATCAGAATTTGTGGAGTCTTATTGAATATTTTTTGTGGGGTGGTAGATTGAGGATCTGACCTACAACTATAGAGGACTTGTGTAAAGATGGTAGGAAAAAGAAATGGTAGAGGAAATGGAGCGCATGGAAATGTAGACCAAGTGATAATGCAGATGTGAGGAATTACTACCAGATTTGATGTAGTCGAAATAGCCCAGAGAAGAGGTTGACCAGTTGATGATGTGAGTGATGAAGAAGTAGAAGAACATGAAGAAAGAGAAAGAGGAAATCAACTTGGCCTTGATCAGGAGGAAGACAGGTTCATAAGAGCCCTAACTAAGGTCAATTCCAGACTGCATTTCAATCCACCAGATTATAATGGTAAGTTGGATTAAGAAGAATTGCTTGATTGGATTACAGAGATGGGAAAATATTTTTAATTTGAAGGTACCAATGAAGATAAGAAGGTGAGGTTTTCTTGTACAAAGTTGAAAGGATATGCATCCCTTTGGTGGGAACATTTGCAAATAGATAGGAAAAGAAGAGGAAAGGAGAAGATAAAGTCATGAGATCGGATGGTGAATAAGTTGAAGACAAATTTTATGCCAGTAGATTATCATATCAGTTTCTTTCAAAAGTTGCAAAATTTGAAGCAGAAAGAGTCAAGTGTGACAGAATATACTGAAGAATTCTATAAGTTGAATATCAGATCTGGACATTCAGAGGAGGAGATTGAGCAAGTAGCTAGATATGTAAATGGTTTGAGGTCATTTATACAAGATGAGATTAGTTTCATAAAGTTGCAGAGTGTGGAAGAGGCATATCAGTGTGCCCTAAAATCATAAGAGAAGTTGAATAAAAGACATGAGCAGAGATAGAGAGGAAGAGGTGGAAGATTTCAAAGAGGAATAATTTTTACTAGAGGAGGAAGAGGATCTTTTCCAAAGTAGAATAAGGATAAGGAGGTTAGTAAGAATGAAAATTTTTACCTTAGAGGTTATGGAAACTCTTACAGAAGAGGAGGATATGGTGGTTACTAGAATGAAGGTTATAGAAGAGATAATAGAGGATAGGAGAAAAATACATTCAAGGGAACTTGCTTTAAGTGTGGTGGTGAAGGACACAAAGTATTTGAATTTAATCAGGGAGAGACAAGAAGGAAGACAGAAAAACATAGAAGAATAGCCTTTTTTGAGGAAGATCATGTTGAATCATCTAACAAACTGAAAGATGGAGAAGTATTGCAAGGTGATTGTTGATAGTGGAAGTTCTGAGAACCTAGTTTCTGAAGAGATGGTGACCAAATTAAAGTTGGAAATATTGAAACACTCGAAGCCCTATCAGATAGCTTGGATTCAAGATGAGCATAATATTTTGGTAAGTGAACAATGTTTGGTGAAACTAAAGATACAAAACTACCATGATGAAGTATTGTGTCATATCATTCCCATGGATATATGTCATATTTTGTTGGGAAGGCCTTGGAAATATGATAGACAGGCTATTCATGATGGAAGGAAGAAATATATATACCATTGTTTCTAATGGGATGAAGCAAAATTTATTGCCTTTGGAAGATGTTCCTAAAGTTGAAATTTGTATGAATGCTAGAATTTTTCTAGTTGATGGAACGAGATTCCTAGATGGATTGAGACATGAGAATATGTGCTATGACTTGGTTCCTAAGAAGACTGAAGACCTGAAGCATGTAGAAGAACATCGGGAAGAGATAAATGAGTTGCTAATAGAGTATGAGGAGATCATTTCAAACAATGTACCTGATGGATTGCCAACTATAAGGAGTATTAGTCATTGTATGGATTAGATTCTTGGAGCTAGTTTGTCTAATAAATCAGTACATGAGATGACACCTACAGAGAATAAAGAGTTCAATAGAAAAGTACAAGAGTTGTTGAGGAAGAGCTTGATCAGGGAAAGTGTAAGTCCTTGTGTAGTACCTATTGTGTTAGCATCTAAGAAGGATGGAGAACAGAGTATGTGTATAGACTCTAGAGCCATAAACAAGATCACGGTGAAGTATAGATTTCCTTTGCCCTGGATGGATGATATTATGGATTGTTTGAGTGGAGCTAGATATTTTACAAAGATAGATTTGAAGAGTGGATATCATCAGATCAAAATTAGAGAAGGAGATGAGTGGAAGACAACATTTAAAACAAGTGAAGGACTATATGAGTGGTTAGTGATGCCTTTTGGATTAACAAATGCACCGAGTACTTTTATGAGGTTGATGAATGAGGTATGCAAGAAATTTTTGGGTAAATTTGTTATTGTGTACCTGGATGACATCTTGATTTTCAGTAAGAGTAGAGAACATTTATTACATATTAGACAAGTTTTGCAAAGGTTGAGAGAAGAGCAGTTGTTGATAATCATCAAGAAGTGTAGTTTCATGAAGGAAGAGCTAGTATATCTGGGATTTTTTATCTTTGTGGATCGATTGAAGATGGATCCTGAGAAGGTAAGAGAAATTTTTGAGTGGCCTACACCTAAGAGCATTGGAGACGTCAGATCATTTCATGGATTGGGTAGTTTCTACTGGAAGTTCATTAGGAATTCCAGTTCTATTTGTAGCTCTATGACAGAGACAATGAGAGGAGATAAGAATGATTTTAGGTGAACATTTGGAGTAGACCATAGTTTTAAGTTGTTGAAGAAGAAGGTGACTGAGCAGCCTGTGTTGGCCTTACTAGATTTTAATAAGGTATTTCAAGTTGACTATGATGCAAGTGGAAGTGCAATTGGAGCAATCTTGAGTCAAGAAGGGAGACTTGTAGCTTATTTTAGTGAGAAGTTGAATGATGCTAGGAGAAGATATTCAGTGTATGATTAGGAGTTTTATGCCATAGTTCAAGCCTTGAAGAAGTGGAGACATTACTTGTTTCCTAAGGAGTTTGTGTTGTATACAGATCATCAAGCATTGCAATATTTGAACATTCAGGGTAACTTGAATTAGAGACACATGAGATGGGTATAATTCTTGCAGAGTTATACTTTTGTTTTGAAACATATGAGTGGAAATTCAAATAGAGTTGTTGATATATTTAGTAGGAGAAGGAATTTACTGACAAAAATGAGAGTAGAGGTATTAGGTTTTGATGAATTGAAAAACTTGTATGTGGGACACCCAAATTTTGCAGAAACTTGGAGAGCTTGTAAAGAAACAGTTTTGGAGGATAGGAGTCAATGGTTGGATTATTTTATATAGGACGATATTTTTTTCAGAGGAAGTCAGTTGTGTATACCCCAAAGTTCAATGAGAGAAAAATTGATAAAAAATAAGTATAGTGGAGGATTTTCAAGACACTTTGGAGTTGACAAGACAGTAGCATTGGTAAGTGAGAATTATTTTTGGCCACAGATTCATAAGGATGTTAGGAAATTTGTGTAGAGTTGCAGAGATTGTCAAATTGCAAAGGGAAGTAGTTAGAATGGTGGATTGTATAAGCCTTTGACAGTTCTGGAGAGACCTTGGGAAGACATCAGCATGGATTTCATACTTGGATTGCTAAAGACACAGAGAACTAATTATTATGTATTTGTGGTGGTAGATAGATTTTCTAAGATGGAACATTTCATACATTGTAAGAAGATAATTGATGCAATACATGTAGCAAATTTATTTTTCAGGGAAGAGGTCAGATTGCATGGATTGCGTAGGAGTATTGTTTCAGACAAAGATATAAAATTTGTTGGATACTTTTGGAGGACACTTTAGAAAAACTTAAAGATAGATTTGAAGTTTAGTTTTACTTTTCACCCATAGACTGATGGACAGACCGAGGTAGTAAATAGGAGTTTGGGGAACTTGATGAGATGTTTGGTTGGAGAGAAGACTAGAAGTTGGGACTTAGTTCTTGCAAAGCAGATTTTGCCTACAACAATTCAGTGAACAGGAGTACTAGAAGGACACCTTTTGAGATTGTTACTGGAGTTCATCCTAGAGGTGTAACAGAGTTGAGAGACATCAGTATGGAAGATAAGAGGAGTGCAGAAATAGAAGAATTTGCAAAAAATATGAAGAAAGTACATACGCAAGTGAAACAAAAATTGGAGGACATGAATCAGAAGTATAAGGAGAAAGAAGATGAAAAGACGAGACATAAGGAATTTGAAGTTGGAGACAAAGTGTTGGTGTATTTAAGGAAGAAAAGATTCCCAGTTGGCACATACAACAAGCTGAAGATGCAGAAGTTTGGACCTTGTAATATCTTGAAGAAATTTGATTCAGGAAGTGCATATGAAGTGGAGTTACCAGATGGAATGGGTATATCACCTATATTCAACATTGCAGATCTACATCAGTACCATGAAGCAGAATTCAGTGAAGTTAGTAAAGTAAATTTGGAGAATCAGTTTCCTAAACAATAGTTAGATGAGATTGAAGAGATTTTAGATATCAGAGATGGAAGGAAAACTCGTGGAAGTACAAAGAATGTCTTGCAAAGTGGAAGGGTAGACTAGTGGAGGATTCTTCTTGGATTTCTTAGGTTGAGGTAGACTATCTTGGTTTTCCTTTAGCACCAAAAATGTGAGGGACTCGCTTTTTTCTTTAACCCTAGATTTCTGATGCAGGAGCATCCTTGGTCCTTAGCAATTTTGCATCAACCAAAAATATTTTATTTCATTTTTTTCCTTGTTTTTTTCTTGCTCAGTTCATGTTGTTGGATTCGTCATATTTGCTCACCAAACCCTACAGATCTAAGCGTACATCATGGACATGTTCATAATCCTTATTCCAAGATTTAAGCATTGTTGGATCTTTTTTCGACAAGTTATCGCTTCTAGAATAAGTGGCAGTTTCTTGAACCGACACTGGATGCCAATGCAATTGATGGGTCAATTAGTAGAAATTTATGCCAAGGGGACAAGGACTCTACTGTTCCAATTTCTCCATCACCACAATGTGAGAAGTATGGTAAGACTCAAGTGAAAAGCTCACTAGATCAAAGCAAAGGTGATCAGGTATACTCAGCCAAGAGTCTACATAAGATGAAAAGATATCATGGGGAATCACCTTATGATATGTTTTCTAGGTTTGTGGACACTTTATTAGAGATACCTAAAAATTCCAAACTAGAAGATTCAATATGTATTGATTTGTTTTGTGAGATGTATCTGTAAGCACATAATCTGCAAAATGTTAAAACTTGACAAACATTATCATATTGGTGAAGTTAAATAAAACAAACTAAGTACTCCTATGAGATATTGAATCATGCTAAATAATGCAAACAAACCAATATAATACCAAATAGACTAATTGAAAGCATGTAAAGCATGTTCAAACCTATCCCATAGTGGATTGGTGCTACTTTGATGTGGAAAGTAGCCCTTTCCCAATCCCTTGACAAGCTTGATGATGAATGTGTGATCTTTCATGCAAAAATGTCAATAACATGGATTGTGGATGGTGAAATTCTATGCTAAATTGGATGAAAATGTGGATGTTATGAATTCAAATAACTATAATAGAAATGCATAAACTTGTATATTCAAAATGCCTAAGATTGTGTCTTCAAATACAATAAAGAAGGCCTCTATTTATAAGGAAGAAGGATGGAAGAATGGAGAATAGGATGAATGTGGGATTAAATTTGAGCCAATGGCATTGTGCTACTTCTCAACATGCTAATTAAGGAGAGTGGAGTTCATTTTGAACAATGTGCATATTAAATGAAGTTCCTTTCCATAGATGACACAAACAATTGTTCCACCAATGATTTTCAGCACAGAGTCTTTAATCAAGACAGTGTCAAGTCTCCTAGCTACAAAAATAAAAGTCAAAAAGAAAGATCTAATGGTGAAAACTAGAATCTAGCATTATTAGATCAAACAAAAGATTAAAAAAAGAGTGTATCAAATGGTGAAAACCTTTTTAAGGCACCAGATGATGGGATACTTGACACTCTCTTGGAGCACTATCATGAGTGATCGCCTATCTTGATTGAGCCTACAAAAGTAGTTAATCTTGAAACTCTAGAAAAACCAAGGATCCTACAATTAGCTTCCTCAATGACAGATGAAGTACCTGGGTTCATGGATTTTCTCAAAGCAAATCAAGTCAAATTTTCCTAGTCTTATGCAAACATTCCAGGTCTTGATCCTGATCATATAATGCACCACTTATCAATCAAACCAAGAGTTAAACCTATGAAACAAAAACTTAGAAAGATACATCCTCATGTCACACTACTAGTTAAAGAAGAACTCTAAAAACTCCTTGATGCGGGATTTATAAGATCGATCAACTATGCAAAATGGATCTCCAACATCGTTCCTATGTCCAAGCCTAAAAAAAGTGTCAAAGTATGCACAGATTTTAGAGATCTAAATAAGGCATGTCCTAAGGATGACTTCCCACTTCCAAGCACTTCCCACTTCCAAGCATCAATACTATAGTTGATCTGATGGCTAGCCATTCCATGTATTCATTAATGGATGGTTTTTATGGTTATAACCAAATCAAGATTGCACCTGAAGACCAAGACAAAACAACTTTCACATGTTCATGGGGGACTTATTGTTGGAATGTCATGCCTTTTGGTCTAAAGAACGTTGGGGCTACTTATCAAAGAGCTATGACTACAATCTTTCATGACATGATGCACACATTCATGGAAGATTATGTAGATGACATATTGGCCAAACCATACACAAGAGAAGGACATCTCGAAGTGTTATCCAAAATATTTGCAAAGTTAGAAAAGTTCAAATTTCGTCTCAACCCCAAGAAATGTGTTTCTTGGGTCACATCTGGAAAGATCTTTGGGTACATAGTGTCAGCAAAAGGAATTGAAGTAGATCCTGCTAAGGTGCAAGAATTCATGGAAATATCTCTGCCAAGGAATATCAGTCAGTTGAGGTCATTATAGGGAAGACTTCAATCTATACAAAGATTCATTGCACAGCTGGCAGATAAGAGCCTACCACATCTACTACATAAGAATGTTCCTTTCAGATGGGATGAAAAGTGTGAAATGGCCTTTGAACAAATCAGGCAGTACCTGATGAACCCACCAATTCTAGTACCGCCAAATACAGAAAAACCACTAATCTTATACATTGCCACAACAGAGACATCTTTGGGGACACTATTAGCACAAGAAGACTCTACAGGAAAGGAACGTGCCATTTATTATATCAGTCAAATGCTAACAGGTCATGAACTCAATTACACTTTCATCGAGAAGGCTTGTCTGACAGTAGTCTTTGCATCACAAAATTTTTGACATTACATGTTAACTCATACAATCAATCTTGTTGCAAAGATTAATCCACTCAAGTACCTATTGAGCAAAGCTACATTGACAGGAAGGCTAATGAAATGGGTCATGATCCTAAGTGAGTTTGACATTCATTATGTTGATTGAAAAGCAATCAAAGGACAAGTTATCGTTGATCAACTAGTTGAAGCACCACTACAAGCAGAGCATCCCATGCACATTGAATTTCCAGATGTTGATGTCTTCATTGCAAAATCAAAGCAACCTTGGTCTTTATACTTTGATGGTTCTTTCACTCAACACAGATCAAGGGCAGACATACTCTTTGTCACCCCTCAAGGAAATACCATTCCTTAGTCATATAGGCTAATGTTTCCATGCACTAATAACATAGCCGAGTATGAAGCTTTAATCACTGGACTCAAAATCGCATTGGAATGGAGGATCACAGAACTACAAGTTTATGGTGACTCACAATTAGTCATTAATCATATCAATGATGATTATCAGACCAAAGATGACAAACTGTTGCTATACAAGAAGATGGTTGATGATTTCAAGAGGTACTTTGTGGATATCAAGTTCATACAGATTCCAAGACTTGATAACAAGGCAGCTAATGCCATGGCCACGATCGCATCATTGTTGCAACTCCCAGAAAATCAAGCTCACTATGAATTTCTAGTGGAACAATCATTTACACTTGCCTATGACACACCTAAAATCCAAACCATTTTCCACTTAGTAGGATCTGATTCCCCTTGGTATGGAAAAATTTATGCCTACCTCAAAGATGACATCTTACCACCTGACTTATCCCGTAACCAAAAGCGCAATTTTATTTGCCAATCCTCTCGCTATACTCTTATCGTCGACATCCTCTACCACTGTGGTCTTGATGGTACTTTACTTAGATGTCTTGAATGTGATGAATTTGACAAGGATTTACAAGAAGTTTATGGTGGAATTTGTGGTACTCATTCAAGTGGACTAACCTTATCCAAAAAAATGATTAGAATGGGTTACTACTAGCCAACTATGGAGAGGGAATCATTCACTTTCATGAAAAAGTGCTCTAAATGTCAGATTCATGGGAATCTTATTCATGATCTTGCACAAGAACTTCAACCATTCATGCCAACCTGGCCATTCTCTTAATGGGGGTTAGATCTAGTGGGCAAGATTCATCCTTCATCATCAAATAGACACAAATTCATCATCACCGAAACAGAGTACTTTACCAAGTGGATTGAGGCAGTACCCCTCACTAAGGTTACTGGAAAAAAAATCTCATCATTCATACTCAATTATCTCATTTTTCGATATGGCATTCCCAACTCCATTATCACAGATAATGGACGACCATTCAAGAATCAGGATGTTGATGAACTTTGTGAAAGATTCCATATCTAGTATAGATATTCAACACCTTATTATCCACAAGGGAATGGCCAAGCAGAAGCCTCGAACAAAATAATGCTAAAAATCTTGAAGAATATGAATGATGCAAGGAAAGATTGGCACATTCAACTCAATCTCGCATTATGGGCCTACCGAACTAGCATCCAAACGCTAATAGGAGCAACACCGTTTGCTCTTTTCTATGGAACAGAGGCCATTTTTCCACTAGAAGTTGAGATTCCATCACTTAAAGTATCTCTGAAAGGTCTAATCACAGATGATGAATATAGAGTTTCTTGACTACAAGAGCTGGAAATCCTTGACGAGAAGAGACAATGAGCAAATGATCATTTGAAAGTGTATCAATAGATGATGTCTTGCAGCTATAATCACAGAGTCAAGCCACGTACCTTTCAAGTTGGTGATCTTGTTTTGAAGGAGAACCCACACAATCAGCAAGACAAAGAGAACAAAGAAAAATTTGAACCAAATTGGTTGGGTCCTTACGTGGTCATAGTAGTATACGGTTCAGGAGTACACAAGCTGTCAATACTAGAAGGGGACCTATTTGATGAACCCATCAACAACATGCACTTGAAAAAGTATTATGTCTGAAACAGTTATCATCATCCAAAAAATCCTAAAGAAATCACAAAAATAATAGAAAAAGTCCTTAAAAAAATCACAAAAATAGCAAAAAAAGTCCTTAAAAATCACAAAAACAACAAAAAAAGCCCTGAAAAAATCACAAAAATAGCAAAAAAGTCAAAAAAAAATTTAAAAACAAAAAAAATTTGAAAAATGCAATAAAAACAAATAGTGAAAATCTGGAAAATATATGCTATTTGTAGCTCTCCATCTATTAGTTCATGTTCTGTACTTAGCTTCTCAGCCTTCATTTTATGCATCTTTTCATCATCCTAGAATCATAACATCATACTGCCATCATTTTCCTTGAGCGATAACGTCTTACCATGGCTTGATCATTGTACATATTCATTTCAGCAAGTTGTGTCAATACTAGGGGAAAACAATTGATATACTGGGGGCAATCAACTTTCAAGTTTTACAGAAATAGCTAAACAATGACATAGAATCCAATCATGAAAACAAACAATCAAATCCTATGAACAACTATCCAATCATTGATCCATATCACAACTATTATTAGCAAATACCATATCATGACTCATATCTAGATGATCTAAAATTTGAATAATGTTTGGAATAGCAGTATTATATTTTGAATAATGGTTGTTTGATTTTTTGATATCGTCTCTCTAGAGCACACTCGATGATGTATTGAACTAGAGTGGCAAGGAAAGAGGATGATTTTTCTTTGTCTATTGTCTTAAGGTTGACTCTCAATCTGGTACAAATATGTCGCAAGACATGATTTCTACAGTGTATCATTGATGATAGTTCCAAATTTGCATCAGAAAGTGGTTAGTCTTTGTTTTTTTATGCAAAAAATGCTCAGGTCATCTCGGTTCAATTATACCTCGATGCTTATGTTCACTTGTTATATCAAAAACCATAAAAGTTGTACTCAGGTCATCATTGGTGCTAATTTCCCCTATGATTCTTGTACGTACTTCCAACATTTTAAAATGCTCCATGATGATTCAAGAATGTTAACAAAGGTCTCAATAAATGGTTGGTTTCATTTAGTTGCATTTCATTTAGATCATTGTACATATCTACATACTGGATTTGCATCAGAATTTTAAAAGGTTGAACAAAAACATCAACGGCTGTCATGACTTTTTAGACTAATTGTGGAAGACATTTGGACATTTGTTTCATTATCATTCATTATTTTCATCATCATTTTTCATTTCATCCAGGTCATGTCCATATCATACAGTTTATCATCTATCATTCATTTTCATATCATTTTAATCTCTTATCATTTAGTTATCCATCATTATGCATTATCATATGATTTGATTGCATGTCATTGATCATTCTCATTTTATATCATCTTCATATCATCCATTTTTTATCCTTTATCATTTTATATCATTCATTTATCCCTTAGGTATTTCATATCATTAATCGTCTTCATATAATTAACATCTTACTTATCATTTTCATATCCATATCATTTTCATTCTACACGGTTGCATCCCATTTACCATCCCCATTATTTTCATTATCATTTCATTTTTTCATTTTCATTTCATTTTATCATTTTCATTTCATTTTATCATTTCATTATCATTTCATTTTCATTTTCATTTAATTTCATTATCATTTCTTTTTCATTTCATTTCATTTTATCATTTTATTACATTTCATTTCATAATCTATTTTCACCTATCATTCCATTACCTCTTCATTATCATTATCATTTTATTACCTTTTTGACATCATTTCATTTCATATCACTATCATTATCATGTCATCATTCATTTCATATCATTTATTATCATTATCATATATTTCATTCTTATTAATCATTTCATTTCACGTCATTATTCATATCATTATCATTTTACATCCATATCACATCTTTAATCATTTGTCATTTTTCACACAACATTTGACCCAATTCATATCATTTCCTAGACATATTAAAAATTCATAATACATTTCATAGACACAATATCCATTTTCCATCACATCATTATTTCTTGCATTTGAAAAATCCAAAAAAAAAAGTTACCATATGTACATTACATTGCCACATCATTTGCAAACATATTCCAAGCATATCAAATATCCCATTGCATTTTTTTCATTAATCAAATCATAGGTCATCCACCTGCATGACATCATTAGTACACATCATACATCATCATCATAAGTATATCATAAATCATCCTGCATATCATGTTAGTCATAAAATCATTAACATGCATATCAAAATCCATATCTAATACATATCCATATCATCAAAAATCATCGTTGTTGCATATCATCGCTCATCAAAAATAAATACAAATGTCCAATGTCCAATGAAACTGAACAGTATAGAGAGATACACGAGATATGATCAAAAATAATATACATGCTCCCACAAAATAATATACATCAATAATCCTATGTCGATAACTCAAGGTTGACTGGTGGACCCCCCTGACGGAGCTAGTCTTGGTCTGCCACTAGTCCCTACATCAAGATCCTGTAGAGGCCCTATGACCCCTCTGCTTTGTGTCGTCGTTCAAGATCTACTCCTAGTCATGTTGTGGGACCAAGGGTAAGGCTCTCTCTGCTCAGGAGGACACAACTTCTCATACCTCACCCGGTAGTACTCAGCCTCTCTAGCTATCTCAAACCCCTCAGCAATGGCCTCTCATAAGGATGCACTCTCAACACTGCCCATGAGTCTGTGTGCCACACCCTCTGCCTCTACTACCCTTCGTCTACAAGAATTCATCTCTATTATCAACTAGGCTATCTGAGGGTATGGAACAGGAGGAGTTACCTGTACCTGTACCTATGCCTATACCTTTTCCTACACAAGTTGTGCCTGTAACTGCACTGCAACACTCTGTGCTTGAGCCAACTAGCTCTACAACTGTGCTTGTTGAGCTTGAAGTGTCTGAACCCAAGCCTGCAGAGTATCTATTTGTGCCTATTGTGACATAGAAGTGACCCTGCTCACAGTCCTCCATCCAATACCAGTCCTTGACCTCTGCATAATCTGCACACTACCCAAAAAGTTTGGCCTTAGTCTCACTGGCCTCCGCTCCTCCCCTCTGCCATCTTCGCTATCATTGCCATCACCTGAGCTCTCCTCCCCATCTCCACTCTCCTCCTCATCCCCACTCTCCTCCTCTCCTCTTCCAACTACCTGCTCCCCACCTACCACATCCTTATGTCTCCAAACCCCTAGCTGAGGTGCCATAAAAATGGACGTTGGCTCATCTGGACATGTGAGTCAAGGAAATGGGTATGTGTGAAAATAAATTGAATACTCATCAAACATACCTGCATCAACAATATCTGACCTATCATCCCATGCCTCGGGTTGTAAAGTAGTATACTACATATAGGAAACCTGATAAGAAATGCACGGACCCCATCCAGGCTCATCCTTGCATCGTCCATAGTGTGCAATGCCCCGAGGCATCCCCTATGTGAATCCAAACTATCTTTGTACTCGCAATGCCAAAAAACTCTCTATGATGAATGGAGTGCACCCTATCAGAAACTGGGGTATACATACAAAAGATAGCTCCAAGGGATTTGTATCCTATGCCTCACAACCTGTATATGGCTGCTATATCACTGCATCCATGTCATCTAGGCTTCGTCTCCAATAATTGAACTTTCCCAGCTTGGGTTGGACAAGTGCAATAGAATATGCATACACATATGGCCTACCTAGTATCCTCACTCTAGGACACAGTGGTCTCATAAAAGCAATGTGCTCCCATGCCTAGATCTGGAGCAGTGTAACACCACAAGAAAAACTCGCTGAGCCTTTGTACACGACCTAGTGCAATTCATGATATAAATGATCCAACATGCAACTCCCCCAGGCATATCTCTCTGGTTGCACCATCATCTGCTCGAGGATCCTCCCCCACCCAACTGATAGTCCCTTTGACCGATGGTCCGGACAAAGGAAACCTCCAATAAACGCACCCAATATAGTAGGTAAGGCCGGATATCCCCTAAAATCTGCCCAGCGTACCCAGTACCCTGCTATATGCACATCACCAAACACTCTTCGTAGTGAATTTATCCCACCTAGCTCCTTGTGATCATAGAACACAAGGGAACCTACCACAGTAATACCCAAGATCCTATATACATCCTCGGGGGTAATAGTGATCTCACCCATCGAAAAATGGAATGTGTTATGTTTCGAATGCCACCTCTCTGCTAGTGTGGTCAACAGTCCCCTATTGACCTGAATAGGAGGCATAGACAACAAAGGTCCCAACTCACATACTACTATCAGCTGGAAATCTACAGATGTAAGCTCTGGTATCTGATCCCACCCCATAGGATGGCGCTCTCTAATCTAGAGGTTTTTGAAAACCTCCTATTTTTTGGGGGATCATCACAAAGACAACACATCAAACTCATATCATCGACTCTATCAAAACAATCTATCTATTCTACATCATACATATCAGTGATTCATATCAAACAACCCATATCAATCAGATTCTTACCAAGTGACACAAGTCAAACTCATATCAAGTGCATCATATCACGTGAACCACATCAAGTGTTTTATCTAAAAGAATCATATAAGGAAATCAATGCAAAAAAATTTCTATCCGAATATCAAATCAATCTATCAATCTTCATTTACTATTTGTTTTTGTTTTTCAATGAAAGCAAATTTATCAGACATCAAATCAAATCTTTACTATCCATCTTCATCAAGATGGATTTATCAGACATCAAATGAAATTTTTTCTATCTTCATCCCATCAACAATCAAATCATCTTCCTATTTGTACTTCAATCACAAATGCAAATATGTTTTTAATCACATCATCTAATATTTGATTTCTATCGTAGACAGAAAATTTATCAGAAGTCCTATCAATCATCTACTATTTTTTTTCTATCATAGAAAACAAATTTATCAGAAGTCATATCAATCATTTACTCTTTGTTTTTTAAGAAAATTTATCAAGCAAAATGCAATCAATCATCCTACTCTTTGTTTTTCATTCAATGAAAACAAAGTTGTCAGCCATCTACTCTTTGATTTCTATCTTTGGAAACAAAGTTATCAATTCATCATTTATCATATTTTCTATTTTTTTTATATCCATATCAACATGATGACAAGACGATTTTACTATCTACTGACCAAGGAAGAAATAATTCATCATCATTTTCATTATACAACATTTTGTCTAAATTTTTCTAGATGCGCTACTCTATGGCCTAAAAGCGCTAAAACCCTAAATGCACTAAAGTTTCCCCCGAATGCACCAAAACCCCAAATGCACCATTCTATACCTTGAAAGCACTAAATCAAATCCTATATGCACTATTTCCCTATATGCGCTAAATCCCTAATCAAATGTGTCATTTCATCTACTCTATGCGCAAAAACCCTAAAAGCTCCATTTTGTGTCCTAAATGCGTTAATACACCAAAATTTCTATTAACACCCTATGCGCTATTTCACCTATTAGATGCGCTACTCTAAGGAAATCCTAAAAGCCCTACTTTATGCCCTAGATGCACTACAAAAAACTATGAATGCGCTATTCTATTCCCTAAAAGCGCTAAAACGAAATGCTTAATCCTAAAATCTGCATAAATACACCAAAAATAGACCAAAAATGAAAAATTTCAAAGCAAAGGGGGTTGAATTGATTGACCGATGGTCCATCTCTGGTATTGGCAGGCCCGCTCAAATCTATGCCTGTGATAGGGAATCTCCATCTCACCAAGTCACCGTCAGAGCACAATATCAGTAAAGTCAAAAGGTGAAAATGACTTGCTCTTTTTACCTTTTTACCTTTTAAGGGTCAACCAAGGTGAGTTTTTTTGGTGACTTTAATCTGGGGTAGATTTTAATTAATTATTGGGAGCTAAATCATTGCATCCCTCTAATCCAAATTTTATCATCAAATCAACATTTTCTCATCATCAGTGATTTATCTCCTGAGGGGGCATCATCAATATCAAGCACATTAATCAGGGGCATATCAGTTAAAAAAAATTGATCAAGGGGCAAAATCAAACAAAGCAAATTTCAAAAGCAGGAATATTTTCTTTGAAGCAATGTGTTTCACGCATCACTTCAAAGAGGGGGAAAATGTATATGCATAAAATTGGTCATGTATAATCCTGACATTTAATTAAATATTTACTATTTAATTAATTTCTCTAAAGTCCTCTATATATGATTAAATTTAATTTATTTAATTATGTGTCTACTTGATTAATTAAATAAATATCTTTTATTTATTTTAATTAATTATCACCTTTTTGAATTTAATTAAGTCTTTTGACTTAATTAAATTTAAATATTTCTTTTCTCCTATTCAAATCTTTCTTCTAATTAATTAAATATTTTATTTAATTAATTCCATCCACATGTCATTTCCTAACAATTTAATTAAATATCTTTCATATCTTTTCAAATCATAATTAAATATTTTATTTAATTATGAAATCCTCCATTATTCTCCAAATCTTAATTAAATATTTTTATTTAATTAGAAAAATATTCATGCCAACAATAAATAAATAATGAATTAGATCAATTCATTATTTCTCTTCAAAAAATTTCCAAAATCTCACAAAAAGATGATTTTTTACAATTCATCTTTATCATCTCATCTTCTCTCTTTCACGAAAAAGGAAACAAAGTTTGCTTTATGTTTTCTTCTATTTTTCTCTCTAGTCTCATCCATCTTCGATCATTCTATCTGATAGGAATTTTCATAGCCATTGATCACATCAGCCAATCGGAATCTTTTGAAAGCTCTATAACTATCCCTGCGAATCCAAGCATTGGTTACAACAACACACACGCATTAGAACTTAGTTGCATTATAGCATTGTCTTTATCATCTTTAGCTTTCATAATCTCATAATCTTTCACTTTAGCAACCATGTTTACTATCAGCATAATCATATCTTAGCATAGCATTGC
>VDFB02075321.1:174889872-174923579 GCA_007258455.2 Sequoia sempervirens | reverse complement strand
TAAAATGTATTGATTGACATTGTGCATTTGATCCTGACCACTAACATCGTTTCGTCTTGAATCATCCTTTGGTCTAAACATTTAATCAAATATCTTTATTTGAGTAAATCCATCAATATTCCTCTCTTAATTAAATAAATCAGTTATCTAAATTAAGTCACCTCTTCTCAATAATTAAATTAACCATTTTGATCTAATTATCCTATTTAATTAAATAATTAATTTTATTTGATTAAATCTCTTAAGCTCCATTCATTTAAAACCAAATGTAAAACTTAAAACCCCGCCTAGTTTAATCTAACATCTCTTCCTTTAATTAAATGTAAAACCAAAACCATTTAATTAATCCCTTATCACATTCTTTCTCTGCTATTTGATTTTAAATAAACTACAAATTTTAAGTCAAAAAGGTCACATCATTTAACCCCTCTAATTAAACACCACTTAACTTTGATTAATTTAATCTCCTCATGTCCCAATCTCCGATTCTACCCACTTGTAATATGAAAAATAGGGAATTCTGTTTGATTTATTAAATCTCTATTTTCCTCAACAAGGCATTTTTTAAGGAATATTCTTCAAGTTTGAATTCAAAATCCAAGTTGGCATGTACATCCAACAAGGCATTTACTCTCTCTTACATGTCCTTTTCTTTGAGCCAAGTGGCATTCAATGCATTCTTCCTTCCCTCTTGCATGTCATTTCAACAATTTCAAAATTCAAAAATATGCATTTATTGGCACAATCCTCAAAACTTGCACATCCTCCATCCAATCATAGGTTGAAAAGTGGCACTCTTCCATTGGCTAATTCTTAGTCCCACATTTCTCTATTTTGGACATTCATCCATCTTCTCATTCTATAAATAAGCAGCTAATCTCCTTATTTCAACATCCACAATTTGAGTAAACTTACTATGTTCAAATCATTAACAAATTTCATCCATTATCATTGAGCTCATAGCTAGGTTATGCAGATTTTTCTATTGGAGCACTCATCAAGCATCAAAAAAGTGGATCACTCTTCATCACATATCAAGTTTGCATCATAGGAGTTGGGAAAGGGCCAATTTTCACATCAAATTGGCACCAATTCCCCCATGGGATCAAGAGTTTGCTTGTTTTAATAGGATTTTAATCTATTTCATTGTGTTCTTCATTCTTCTTTCCTATTTTTAAACTATGCTAATGGATTTCATGGCTAATCCTTGTTCTTTCTTGCATTTCATCTTCTAATGTTTTTTTCCATGTTGTTTTGTAGGTATTAGGATTGGGGTTCTCACATTTGGTGCTAAAAGGAGGGAAATCTCACCTTTCAATCACTTTTTTTTATCAAAATTACTTGTTTTTCTTTGTTTACAAGTTCAGCATCGTTGTTCAGCATCATTGTTTCTCCAGCATCATTGTTCAACACCATTGGTTCTCTATCATCATTGTTTAGCACCGCTAGTTCTCCAGCGTCACTATACAGGACCACTGGAAATTCAAACTCCAACGCTGAAGTTTTCCCACCTAGGATTTTAAATTCTAAACTGCATCGCTTGACCAATCAGACCCGCGGGAATTTTCAAAAAAAATCAAACTGCACCGTTGGAAAAAAGGGCAACGCATTCATGCTCACTGGCCTGAATGTAGAGCAACGCTGACTGGAAAGTGGCGCTATACGTAACCGCTAGAGAAATCAAACTACAACACCTTCACGGATTGCACCGTAGGAGGGGAGTATGGAGTAAAATTTAATTTTCAGCATGTGCTTTTTTTCAAATTTTACTTCTTTTGTCTGTTTTTTGTCTTTTTGACCTCTATTTTGTAGAATATAATTGTTTTTTATTGTAGGTTGAATCGATTAGAAGACGAAGAGGAAGAGGAAGAGATGCACAATGAGGTCATTTCACAAAAGCAAGTGTTTTTAAACACTTTAGTGTTTTTAAACACTTTAGTGTTTGTTTAACACTATTTGAGGATTCATTAGTCCTCTTAAGGAAAATTTGTCATCTTTTTAGGCTTAGGATCCACTAATTTCATTTAGGCTTTAAAAAGAACTTTTCAATTTTGCTACAAAAGGCTTAAAATGAACATTAGGACTCCAATCTACTAGAGTTTGTTTGGGATTAAAAAATTGAACAAGGAAATTTGTCACACTTACTTTGGTGTTTTTAAAATGAACTCACAATTGCTTTGAAATCGTAAAATGAACATGTGCAACTTTTTCTTTGTGATTGCTTACTTAAACTAACATCATCGAAAAGGATGTATGCGCTTCTCTCGCACTTTATAGCGATCTTAAGAATCAAAAGGCCTTTTTATGATCTTAGGTTGAGATAAAGTAATCACCTCCACACTTCATTTTGGGCTTAAAATTGAACAAAACACTTTGCGAGTGTGAATAAACTTATTGCATACGTTCTCCCTTTGTTTCTAAATAAGGGTCGATCGAACTATGAATACGCTTATTTGCTTTTGTTTATCTTAGAGGGCCTTCCTTGGGGAAAAAGTACTCACCCAAGGGAACGACTCAACTGGTAACACTCTAAATCCAAGATTATTTCCAACTGGGATATAAATGTGGGTATTGGAATAAACACCGATATCACGCGGTTGGCTCTAACGAGATGGATCTGAAAAGGGACTCTTGTTGTATGGGTCAATCTCCACGAATGGAAAGTCCTAATTAAAACCCATGTTTAAGAATGGTCTTTTAGTAGAAATGAAAAATATTCCATGGGAGCCTCATGGGTTTTGATGCTTGGCTGCCCCGTATAAGTGAGTGTTGTGGAGGGGAGCCAGTGGAGTCAGGCATCTAGCCATTCGCTAAAGATAAGCCTAGATGGACTTGTCCAAGTGGGGACTAATAAAATATTGTCTTTCATATCCATATGGTTGTACTTATTCTTGGTTACAAAATGCTTTTCTTGTTCGAAAACATCTTGGAAACAAACACTTAAACATCATCATCAAAATTTCAAACCCTTTAGGAGACAAATACAATTGACCCAATTCATATGTTATTGATTGCCCTTGGGATTTTATCGTTAGAGGTTTCTAAACACTTGGATTACATCTCAATTTGTCTACTAAAGTTAAACAATAGGTAACCCTTGCCTTGAATTCATCAAATTTCTACATAACATACTTTGTGGGATTCGAAGAAATTAAGACATTAGACATCTAGTTTGGAAAACCTAATCAAAGAAGTGTTTGTGGTAAAATAAAGTCACTAAACAAAGATAACAAAATTGACTCTCACATGTGTTGAAACCTCATGATTTCCAAGAAATTCAAAATCCCAAAATGAAATTCCTTGAGTCAAAGTTCAAAATTTAGGAGTCACACTCAAAAGATCATCAAGAGATACAATATAAAATGCAATCAAAAGCAACACATCAAGATAAGAAAAAAATTCACAAGGTTCTATAGGCTCATCCCTTTGAACAATTTGGAAATGTATGCTCAATTTGAACTACTTCTTAGTTATAAAGGTCCTTAGAAGCATTGTATGTTATTCAATACTGAGGTCTAGGTAAACAAAGTGTCCTTTTTAGGGTTCATTCTAGGATCAAAAGAAATCAAAATCCTTTTTCATCCACCCTTCAAACATCAAACCAAAAATCATCTAACCATCATCTTTTGAGAAATCTTGAAACTATCCTTCATGCTAGGATTTTTGGCAAAAAATAAAAAAATCATCAAATCCTTGAGAGAAAATTCTTGAAATATTTATCAAATCATCTTTGGCTAGGTATGTGTAGATACATCCTTTTGCATATGCTTAGTCAAATTTATCAAACCATCTTGTTTATCTAGGTATATTTAGATGCATCCTTCTTCATATGCTTGGTTAAATTATCATCTTCTTTGAATAGGTTTGGGTAGATGTATCCTTCTCCTACTCATATTCAAATCATCATCCTTTGAGAAAATATACCCCTTAGATAATCATCCAACATCTTAGGGTCTATTTGTTCAATCAAAGCAAACCAAAAATAATCAAGTCAAGGACAATCTAAAAAATCAAAATCAAAATCCAAAACATATCCAAAATTTCCTAAAATTCTAGCATTCCCCTCAAATATTTATCAAAATATCAAACATCCACATCATCCATGTCATTCATATCACCTTTTGATCCTCAAGATACCCTAAAAATTTTCTCTTTTGTGCTTAAAATAAGATCAATCCGAAGAATTATATATTCATCTCCCATATTCTTGAAAATTGATCCTTGTTTTATGGTTCAAACTAGAACTCAATACAAGAAGAACATGGAAGCCAACAAAGAAACACCTGCTTCAAGTGACCTAATCCAAACGAATGCTGAAATGAATCTTGTCAAATCAAGCAATCCTTTGACTATCTCATCATCACAAAATCCACAAGAGGAAATTCAAGAAGAAGATATTACCTTTGGGATGTCACATGAAGAAATAACCGAAATGCTCCAAAATCTGGAAAACCATAAGATCATCAACATCATGATGAGGCTTAACCCTTCACTATACATGCTTGAACTAGCAAAAAAAGGGGCCAAATTACCTTCTTATTTCGACATGAGCTCTATAGTGGAATCATCTTTGTAGGTTATGCCTCTAATTTCATCCACAGTCCCCATCTCATCTACACCCCCATCCCAAAACATCACTCAAAACATTCTGCAAATCACAACATCTTTTGCTCCAACTCAACCTAATGTCAATAAGGGAAATGCATTTCTTAATGCTATTCAAACACACCCCCTTGTCAACAATTCAGACTTGGATGCAAATACCATTTTGTAACAAAACATACCCCAAAATCTATTACATAACTATGTCCCTCTCACTTTCCATAATCCTAATGATCCATCATCATCATCCTTTCATGCAACACCCCAAACCTCTCTCCTCACAAATTCGCAGGAAGAGGGTGACATGTTCGAGCCTGGGAGCATTTTTGACACCACATCATTTTCTCAAGAACTCACACCCCTCACATTTTCACCTCTTCCACCATTACCACCATTATCCACACCTCTACTTTGTTTGGGAATCCCACCTTTACCAAATATCAATCAAACAAACATTCTATACACCAATCAATGCATCACACCAAAATCTCAAAACTTGTCATCAATATTGCAACAACAGATGACAACTACACAATCAATCATGACATCATCGACCACCCCCCTAACATCTCAAATCATGGGCTCTCAAGGACCAACCATATCGATTGCACCATCCACCACTCAAACCACTAACATGACATCGCCGCTCACCACCACCACAAACACCATTCCAAATCCACCACCACCCCCACCACCACCAAACTCCAATTTATCAAACCAATACAACATGGCATTGCAAGCCACTCACCAAGCTACTTATCAAAAGGAATTCCTACAAGTGCAAAAGAAAAAATCCACACAAATAGCTTCTCAACAAGATGCACAACTAGCTACCCAACAAGCCACACAAGTAGTGCAAAATGCTCAAACCGCCCAGATTGCATAGCAAGCATAATAGACGGCATAAGCCTAAGCCCTATTGCAACAACAACAATAAGCCACTCAAGGTGCACAAGCTACTCAAGCAGCCCAAGCCACATTACAAGCATAAAAGGCTGCTTAAGCCCAAATTCTATTGCAACAACAAGCGGCACAAGCACAAGCCCAAGCACAAGCAGCGCAAGCACAAGCTCAAGCTCAAGCGCACACCCAATATCAAACACAATAAGCATAAGCACACACACAATTTCTTACAAAAAACAAACAGGGCAACTACAAGCAATAAAACAATATCAAGAGCAGCAAGAAGCAGCCCAATTGGCACCCCAACAATAAGCGTTGTTGGAACAACAACAAGCTCAGCAATAGGCAATCTTAGCATAGCAACAATAAGAACAACAACAAGAATTTTTTATACAGCAACAAGTGCAAGTATACCTAGCTCGAAAGAATGTGAAAGTACCACCAAATAACACACCAACCAACCCACCCATCCAACCCACAATTGAAACACCCTAGGACATCTTCATCCCACCCTCTGATCCACAAAATGATGTAATGACACAAATCAGGCTACTCTCGCAACAAGTGCTCAACCTTCAATCAGGGCAAACCACAAAAACACCAAGCAACTTGTGTCCCTATCCATTTGACAAAATTCTTATGATGAAACCATTCCCAAAGGGATTTGAGATCCCCAAGTTTGAAAAATATCGTGGGACGGGAAACTCTAAAGATCACATCAAGGAATTCCAGGTTCATCGCATGGAAGTTTCATATGATGATACCTATCTGATGTGGCTATTTCCTAGGAGTTTGGCTAGCCACGCTATGGAATGGTTCTCTCGCCTACCTATAGGAATCAAAAAATTCCAAGAAATTATACATGCATTCATTAAAAACTACACATGCAATATCATAATGGATGTCAGTCTAAAAGAACTCTCAGCTCTAAAACAAGGTAAGAATGAATCATTCGCTTCATTCCTACAATGATGGTGATCCAAGGCCAATCAGAGCAAATGGACCATGCCAGAGGAACAAGTTTGCACCATCATATCTAACCTTGACAGCCTCTTGGCATTCCATCTCAAGGTACAAGGGATCACTACATATAACCAATTGATCTCCAAGGCACTCAGCATTGAACGAGCCCTTATGAAACAACCTGCGGGATCAACTTCATACCCCAAACAACAAAACAACCACCCACCCACCAATTACAATGAAAAACCTTGCACATGGGAAAGGAACAAAAATGTAACCAATGATGGTGTTTTCAACGCCCAAGTGGTCATCAGTGCCCCCCGCCAAAATACACCCTCACCACAAATCCAAATCCAACACCAAAACAATCATCAAGCAACACAACAACCAAACAATAATCAAGTAATTCACAATGTCAATGATCAAAGGGGACCACCCCAACAAAACAAGAATTACCCCAAGCGAAAGTACACTGCTCTTGGGGAAGCACTTGAAGTCATCATGAAGAAGTTGATAAACGAAAAAATCATCAAGGCACCCACCTATGAGAATTATCAAGAACCATATGTGAAACCTCCTTGGTACAATGAGAATCAACTTTGGTACTTCCATAAAATCAAAGGGAATACCATGAATAGTTGTATGAGGCTAACAAACATAATTCAAGATCTCATCGATCAAAGAATTATAAATGTGGAACAACCAACAGGAAACCAAAACCTTAAGATATACACGAATCTGATGCCCAACCATGGAAATAAAGGGAATAATAACATGGATAAGGGAAAAGAAACTCTCACAAATGTAAATCATGTGTATGACCATGTCGTTGCATCCTTGGATGATTACTGCACTACCATCACCATCAAAGGAGCCCATGTTGATTGTGGAGTCACCACAAGAGGCGACAAAGTTACCATCACAAGATCATCCCAGCTAAACAGAGTCCCTGCACCTAGATCTGTCCCCAATGGATATAACATCCTTGACCAGCTCAAAATAACGCCAACGCAAATCTCCATCATGGAGCTACTAAAAATCTCATCTACCCATAATAAAATTCTTGAAGAAGCATTGGCTCCATCCACTATCCCGGCAGATCTTGATGCAGAACAATTCCAAGCTATTGTTGGAAATATCATTACACCAAATATCCTCACATTCTCTGACCAAGATTTCCCCACTCAACCATCTCACAACCGTGCACTCCACTTAGAGGTCTTGGTGCAAAAAAGAAAATTCAAATGGGCCTTGTTGGATGGAGGTGCGGGCTTGAATATTTGTTCTCTTAAGCTCATCAAATAATTAAAAATCTCAGAGGATTCTATTGACAAAGGAAAGGATATCACAATAAGAGCATATGATGATCAAGAAATATTTTCCCAAGGAACAATCAAAATTCCTATTCAAGTAGGGTCGGTTATCATGGACACCACTTGTCAGGTCCTAGACCTTGACTTTCCATATAACATCCTCCTAGGACGCCCATGAATTCACACAATGCAAGGAGTAGCATCGACTTTCCATCAATGTGTTAAATTAACATATGAGGGACAAGAATTCATTGTCCATGGAGATCCTGAACCCTTCTCCTATTGCAAAATTCTTGAAGCAAAGTACTATAAAATCCCCCAAGTACCAAAAAATGATGAGGGCCCATCTACACCATACATTGATCCCGCCACCCTCACTTCCACTTCTGCGATAAAGACACCCATCACTCCCACCATTCCCACCATCTCTAAAATTAAGGTTAGCATCCAAGATAGCGATTGTAGAAACTAAAAGCTCCCTAAAAATGCTTTTGTAGTAGGAGAGTTACCACAATCTCCTAGATCATGAGGACATCCACAAGTAAATGAAGCCTCCACATCTCAAATGTTTCCTGAAGACTATCCCAACTTTACAAGTTGGGGAGATCTTGGCCAAGAGGTTATTGAGGCAGATCCATCTCATATTCTATACCAAGATGAGAGACCAATAGTTGATTTACCAATGGATGACAGAAGCAAGGGTCTGCAAATGATGCTCGCAATGGGTTCTGATAGAAATCAAAGACTTGGAAAAAATGATAATGGGCTTATAATACCTATCATTCTGGAGATGCGAATGATAAATCTTGGTCTTAGATGTACCCCTCCAATTATAACCATACGTGGTCAAATTCCTCCAGTTAGAAAGGTCAATAATCCTCCTCAGCAATCTGTAGCTAAACTGCACTTACCAGTATTTACAGGTCGCGTCTTAGATAACTTCATGTTTGACATAACCAATGTCTATAGTAGCGATGATGAGGATCCTATGACCAACTTACCTAGGCTATTCGAAGATACCACTCTTTTCATGATTAGCACCCTATCTTTTGAATTAGACCACCAAAATCATGAAATCTACCTAGTATACCCCCAACTCATTGACTATGACCAACGAGGAGCAACAATTCTTGATACATTCAAAAATGATGAGGCGCTCTTAGAATTCATGGGACTACGGGATAACATTCCCTGTGGAGATCACAAATCAGGGTTCATAATGGAGCTAGATACACATGCTTATTACATGGAAACGATTGAATCCCTCAGTCACAAACGTGAGAAATTAAGAATAATATCTAAGTCCTTGAGTGAAAACCACACTATGGCACTCTCTAACCAAAAAAAAAGTAAAAAGAAAGGACACATATAATCGTGAAAACCTCTCTGAGGTTCCTGAGGATGGTGGATTCAATCTTCCTTTCAGAGATCTTTATCAAGAAAAATCAGCAGTCGTAGTGGAAAAATGCAATCCAATCAATCTAGGAACAGAGGAAACCCCGTACATCACATTCTATGTGCAATCATTACTATCAGAAGAACAAGAGATTTAACAACCTTCCTAAGAGAGAGACAAATAAACTCAACATGGAGCTATGCTGACATTCTAGGGCTTGATCCATAAATCATGGTTCACCACTTAGCAGTATACCCAGAAGCAAAGCCTGTTAAACAAAAACTCAAAAAAATGCACCCTCAAATCACCCTGTTAATAAAAATGGAACTAAAGAAGCTATTAGATGCAGGATTCATTCGACCGATAGATTATCCAGAATGGGTGTCAAACTTGGTGCTTGCCTCAAAACCTGATGGGGGCATCAGAATCTGCATGGACTTCAGAGACTTGAATAACGCATGTCCAAAAGATGACTTCCCACTTCCAAACATTGACATGATCGTAGATATGACAACCAGACATGAAATGTTGTCACTAATAAATGGATTCTCAGGGTACAATCAAATCATGATAGCTAAAGAGGACCAACATAAGATGGCCTTCACTTGTCCATAGCGAACTTACTGTTGGAATATGATGCCATTTGGCTTAAAGAATGTAGGAGCAACATACTAAAGGGCCATGACATTAATCTTCCATGACATGATCCATAAGACGGTTGAAGATTATGTTGTTGAAATTTTAGCCAAGTCTAGGAAGAGAAAAGATTACATAGCAACCTTAAGTTCCATCTTTGATAGGTTGGAGGAGTACAAAGTCAGATTAAACCCAAAGAAGTGTGTCTTCGGCGTACAATCAAGAAAATTGCTAGGATAAAATATTATCAATGAGGGGTATTGAGGTAGATCCAACAAAGGTAAAATCAATCCTCGAGATGGAGGCACCAAAAAAATTAAAGCAAATGAGAGGTCTCCAAGGCAGGCTTCAATCCATTCAAAGATTCATAGCACAACTGGAAAAAAAACAAAACCCATACACTCACCTACTTCACAAGGGAGTAGCGTACAAATGGGATAACAAGTGTGAAGAGGCATTCAATAAAATCAAAGAATATTTGCTTACACCACTAGTCCTAATGCCACCAATCCCAAGAAAACCATTAATTCTCTATGTGTCAGCAACAAGAGCAGCCCTTGGAGCTCTCCTAGCTCAACATGATGAAAATGGAACAAAAAGGGTCATCTATTACATCAGCAGAACAATGGTTGGACATGAGATAAACTATTCATTCATCAAGAAAGCATGCCTAGTAGTAGTGTTTGCATCACATAAATTCAAACATTATATGTTGGCACATAAAATAAAACTCATTGCCAAAATTGACCCCCTCAAGTACTTACTGTCAAAAGCAATGCTCACTAGAAGAATGGCCAAATGGGTGATGATACTATTAGAATACGACATTGAATATGTGGAGCGAAAAGAAATCAAAGGCCAAGTCATCGCAAACCAGCTTGGAAGCACCAATCTATTCAGAGAATCCTCTCATCTCAAAGTTTCCAGATGAATCTATTTTCAATCTCAACATAGCTGACCACTAGAAACCATACTTTGATGGCTCATACACACAGCATGGATCAGGAGCCAGCATCTTCTTTATGACCCCACAAGGGGAGTACATACCAAGATCCTACAAACTAGCATTTCCCCGCACTAATAACATTGCAGAATACGAGGCTTTAACCATAGGTCTCAGAATAGCAGTGCAGTGGAAAATTATAGCTCTTAGAGTAGACAGAGACTCTCAATTGATAATAAACCAAGTCAATGATGAGTACCAAACTAAAGATGATAACCTCACTCCATACAAGAAATTGGTGGAGACTCTCAAAGAATCCTTCATTGAAATCACATTTGAGCATATTCCTAGAGCCAACAATAGAGCAGCAGACGCCATGGGAACAATTGGATCCTTACTGGACATTCCTCACAACATTCCAAAATATGAATTCTTGATAGAGCAGCTTCTTGTGCCCACATTCAAGGTACCAGAATCAGAATTTGTGTGTGAAATTGTTGGTCCTAGTGATCCTTGGTACCATGACATTTATACATACCTTCAAATAGGATTCATACCTGCTGACCTACCTTCAACCCTAAAATGAACCTTTGTCAAAAAGGCATCTTGATTCATCATCCTAGGAGATACCCTATATCATAGGAGCATAGAAGGAACCTTACTACACTGCTTAAACACTGAGGAGGCATTGACTACTCTAACTGAAGTACATAACGATATTTGTGGTTCACACTCGAGTGGAATGACCATAGCTAAGAAGCTATTGAGGATGGGGTATTATAGGCCCACAATGGAAAGAGAAGCATATGACTATGTCAGAAGGTGTCTACAATATCAGCAGCATGGGGACCTCATCCATGATCCAGCTCAAGAGCTTCATCCCATCGTCACACCATGGACCTTTTCACAATGGGGACTCGATCTCATTGGAAAATTCGCTCCCACTTCATCTAATGGCCACAAATTCATCATAACCGCCATGGAGTACTTTACTAAGTGGGTAGAAACCATACTTATGATGTATATAACTGGGAAGTAGATATCAAAGTTCATCCTGAACTATCTTATTTGTCACTATGGTGTTGCACAAGCCATTATCTTAGATAATGGGACACCATTTAAGAATCAGGAGTTTCACGACTTATGCTAAAAATTCAAAATCCAACATCGCTTCACCCCATACTATCCCAAAGGAAATGGCCAAGCAGAAGCTACAAATAAAACCATTTTGAAAATCCTCAAGAAATCAGTCAATGACGCAAGTTGTGACTGGAATCTGAAGCTTAATCCCACTCTTTGGGCCTATCGAACCACAATCTACACACCTACTAACACCACCCCCTTCTCCCTGGTCTATGGATTAGAAGAAGTACTCCCCATTGAGATCGAGCTCCCATCACTTAGAATATCACTGCAAAACTTCATCACAAATGAAGAGTATTGATTATCAATATTGAATGAGATGGAGCTACTGGATGAGTGACATATAGATTCTTTAAATCACTTGCAAGTCTATCAGAATAGACTCAAAAGAAGCTATAATAAGAAAATCAAAAGCAAGACTTTCCAAGTCGGAGAACTAGTATTAAAGGAAAATTAGAAGAATGTCCCAAACCCAAACAACAAAGAAAAATTTGAACCCAATTGGTTGGGACCATTCGTTATCACAAGTTATAAGTCAGGGGCATATCAGTTATCAACACCCAAAGGGGAACCTCTGAAAGAGCTTAGGAATAGCTCCCATCTCAAAAAAAATTATGCCTAATCTTTCAACGTATAGAACCAAAAATCAAAAAATTAAAAAAAATATCCTAAAAAAATGGTTACTTCGGCGAAAACCTATCAAACAGGCGTCTTGGTGACAACAAAAAAATTAAAAAAGCAGCAAATCCAAAAAAAATCAGAAAAAGGATTAAAAATAGTAAAGAGAAAAATCGTTCTCTAGTGAAAACCATTTCGGTGGCACTTTGGACAAGTACCTTGGTGAAAACTTGGCAAACAGGCGCCTTGTGTAAATAAGCACTTTCCATCCACCAGGATCTTTACGGCTTGTTTTGCATCATCCATCCATTATGTTTCCATCGTCCATCTCATTCAAATCTCCATCCATCACTCATCCACCTACATCTGCATCATAGTTTGGTCTTGTTTTTGTATCATGATCCCTCCTAGTACTATCAGCCCATCCTCAAGGTCAGCTTGTTCTACCTTTATTGGAGTAGTCTATTACATCACACTAGGGGCATGTTATCATCGGATCGGATTCATGTATATTCTTGAAGTCCTAAAATTAAAAAATCCAAAAAACATCAAAACATAAATCCAAAAACATTAGAAAAAACACAAAATCCAAAAACATTCAAAACATATCAAAATCCCAAAAAGAGGTCAAATTTTTTGTCAAAAATTCAAAAAATGAAGTCGTCTTGTCAAACTATGGGTCTCTAATCCTTAAACGTAGGCAAGGTTGATCTTTGATCATCCCCTGAGACACTTAGGTCAGTCTTTTATGTGTTCATCATAATAAACTGGCATTTCATCATGTATATCGTCATCTATAAATCAAGCCGTCAATCAAACTACGTGGTCTCTACGTGCATAACGTAGGAAAGGCTAATCTGTTGATCAGTCCCCGAGGCCCCTAGGATAGGTCTTTAAGTTAGTCCCTTGGTCAAAATCTTAGAAAACCCCAAAACAATCAAAAAATTGAAAATCAAAACATTTGAAAATCTTCAAAAAACATCAAAAATAGCCTCAAAACATCGCAAAACTCCAAAAGCATCCAAATTTTTGAAAAAATCCATCTGTCCAATCTCACTTACACCCACAATAACATCACTCATAATAAACGATAGTCATCCTCAACCTTTGGTAGGACAATTAAAAACAAGTCTAGCAGGTGAAAAGTAAAAACTCAAATTGTCAAGTCTCAGGTCTAAGTCAGTACGTAAGCAAGTTGGTCAACTCTTTGTGTTGATAACCTATCATCCAATTTGGTCCCATATCAATCATTTGAATGAACACTTAGGATAAATGAAATGACGTGCTGCCATACACTAACATGTCCTAGGATGTATCCTTCCTACAATGGGCATTATCTTTTGGCAATAGTTTCATTTTTTATCCTTAAAAACACATCCCCTTTTGGTTAGCGGTATTGAAGAACATCAGATTGTTTGTTTACTTTATCTTTGTCTTTTGACTTATCTTATTGCACTCATTCCAAGGACCTCTCGATGATATCTGAACTGAGGATTTAGAGAAATAGGAATGGGGCAATGATCATTATCTTTTTTTTGTTGTGTTTGTTGGACGTTCTTGTAATATAACTAGGCGAATACTTGCTTTGTTAGGTATGTATGGAGGAGGTTTTGGGAAGCTTGTTGACTATTGTATTGATAGGTTATACCTTTCCATGTTTTGGTCTGAGGTGTTTGAAACTTATAAAGTGCATCCTAGCAAGTTTTTCATATGTCAAGTGTGAACAAGGATACTCCTATTTGATTGTCAAGTCAAAGTTTATCACATTGGGTACAATGCCATCTTGGTTCTCTACACATTGATGCATCGTACCATGTGTGTTATCAAACATAAGAAAATTGGCCCTTTGAAAATCCCAACTCCTCAGCAAGTAGTCATCATCATTTGCATGTTCATCATCTTGCGTCTTGTTGAAATGACTTCTTCTCTTTCATCCCTTCTTGCTCATCACACTAACAAGGTACTATGACAGTTGATCATCATCATCATCATCATCGTCATTGATCCTGCATATCATCGTCATTGATCCTACATCCACAAATTATTAGTATATTGCATCAACATATCATATAGGAAATACATGCATTTGCAGTCATCATCATATAAACATGTTATTATAAGCATTTTCCATAAATTAGCACATCCCTTTCTCATTAACATTGCATTCATCACATAAACCATCACATAACATTCATGTGCATAAACATTTCATAATCATTTCACATTAACACCTACTACATAATCATACATAATAGGTACATAAGCATTATAGATAATCCATTGCATATTCACATCACATAAACATTATAAAGTCATCTCCCACATTACGTTCATTTTACATTAAACATCATCATACCACTTTGCATTAACATATCATTTCATATATTACATCACATCACATTAAATGCATCACATACATTACATGTTTAGGATATATTTGTTATTCTAAGCATCTTAAAAAATCATCTAATTTGCATCATCAATACACATCATATAAAACACAACCATTGCATTTACACCACATTATATTGTCTATTAATCATCCATATCATCTCATAAATAGCATCACAATAATTTTTTACATTTCATTGCATAAATAATTCCACATCATTATAAGCATAAATAGGAACATAAAAATCCATTGCATGCAAAGCATACATCCATCCATAAACATTTTTAAGCATGGTTTACATATTATTTTTCATATACACCATAGATCATTTCCATATCATTTTGCATATTACATTTGATATCGCATATCATCATTTGCACTAACATACATAGAACATCATATAAATCTTCATTATCATCCATTCACATCACATATCATATAAATCCATTTGCATATCATGAATAAAAAAACATAATATAAGAAAGAAATGCATCCATCACATCACATCATAAACATCATTGCATAGCATATATAAATAGAATCATCCATAAATGCATAAATAAATGGTACACATCACATTATATCAAAATCATCACCTCATATATATCATCATCAGGTAACTATCATAGTACAAAATAATCAGATCACTATAAATGTGTTTCAATAAGTAAAAAAAGGCCCATCGGGCTATTAAAAAGGAGCCAATAAGGCACGAAAAGTATTATCTCGATCAAAACAAGGTCTACCCATCTTGTCTGCTACCCTCACCCTTGTCACCATGACCCTTTGTTGGTCTGTGGCTGGTCCGCTACGAGTAATTTGGGGCCCACTCTACTCTGGGAATGGCCTGATTATAATGTATGTGATAGTAATCTGCCCCTCGGACGACCTCCCTATAAGATTAGAGGGACACTATGCTCTGAGAGGAGGAGGCTGCTATGCTCTCCAACTGTTTTCGTCAGCCCATCTTTGCAGCTGCTTGTAGCTCTATGGCCTACCTCTGCAAAATGGCCTAGTCTCTCTCAGCCCTGGCCTGGTCCCTCTCAGTCCTGGCCTGATCCCTCTCCACTGTCACGGTCTGAACCTGGGCCTGCCACTGCACAATCAATGCATCTTGAGGATCCAACTACCCTATTGGTTGTGCTTGTGGAGGTTATACCTAAGGTTGATCCTCACCCCCAGCTCATGGTGGTGCACCTTCCTACTCCTACTACCTGGCTAGCACCTGCTGCTAATCTTGCATCTGTACATCAGCCTGACCTGGCTGAACTGGCTGAATTAAAGGCCTAACCGGTTGATCATATCGTGCGTCGTCTCTCCGTACTTGTCCTCCCCCTTTGCCTCTCATCCTCCATCGAACGGAGACTACTCCTGGAATTGTCAAATGTAGGGGAGGCTAGAACCAGTCTCTATATGCCTGTGTAATGCCTGGATCTGCAGGCCCCTAATCATAAGCCCATGGTCAAGCCAACAACTGTCTAAAGTTGTCAACGACCTCTGAAGCAAGAATATATCAACCCCATGAAGCCTGTGACATGGTGCGGGAAAATATAGCCACATAATCATCATCTAGCCAGTCTTGTGGCTCCTCCTCCTATATGCCTGTGTAATGCCTAGATCTGCAGGCCCCTAATCATAAGCCCATGGTCAAGCCAACAACTGTCTAAAGTTGTCAACGACCTCTGAAGCAAGAATATATCAACCCCATGAAGCCTGTGACATGGTGCGGGAAAATATAGCCACATAATCATCATCTGGCCAGTCTTGTGGCCAGTCTTGTGCCTCTCATCCTCCATCAAATGGAGACTACTCCTGGAACTGTCGTTGAACAAGCCTAGGAAGATACCTCTCCACCATAGTATGTCCTGCCCCTGCATAAACTGGTCCTGGCAGGAAAAGAAAATTTGATCTGCATCGTCGGCCCATTCGGGTCAACCAAGGTATAGGCACAAGGTAAAAAAATTCATCTCATCTAGGACTCTCCTCCAGTAGGAAATATCGTGCTTGCCCGTGTGTGTGAAGGACACACAACCTCTGTAACTCCATACAAGGGGGTCATCAAGCCCCATCAGTACTGCAACAACCCACTGCCGAAAAATAGTATTGTGCTCCCATTCCCATACATGGAGAAGTGTGACACCTGCCCTGAGTGTTATTCCATCAAAGTAGACGTACTCATGTAGATCTCTATAGAGTGAAGCAAGAAGAATATGCCCCAAGAAAAATGAGTAGGCCTGTCCTGCATCACTATGCGCTCCCAGCAGAGTCCCCAACTAGGACTGAAGTATCGAGCTCGTCGATCTGGGGCAACGAGACCTGAAACAATGGCCACAACAACCAAGAAGAAGAGGGAGGCGAGAGCCCTATGATGCTTAAGCTCAATCTAACCCTCGCAAATGATAATGCCCTTTGTGGCAAGGATTGTGTGACAGGCATCCTTCTCGGTATTTATGTAAAAAATAATGCACCGACCATGAATCAGAAATCTCAAGATGCGCCACATGTCCTCCAAGGTGATAGTGGCCTCGCCGGTGGGAAGGTGGAAAGATGAGGTCTCGTTGTGTCATCTCTCGGAAAGCACTGACATCATCCCTGTAAGGAAAGCAGAGGTGCGGAAACACTTTCCTAATGCCAAAACCATAGGGAAGAATGCAATGCAGTGCTTTTAATTTTTTCAAATTACAATCTAATTAAGACACAAATGAAAGATATACAAAAATAGAGAAAATACACAAAGACAAATCAAACAACAGATTTTACGTGGGAAACCCTTTCAGGAAAAAACCCACCACACCAAGTTGTATCTCTTTGTATTATAGTAACAAAATTACACACAATCAGAAAGACAACTTTCTGGTGTTAGTCACAGTAGCTTATTCTCACTATTCAGAATCTCTAAGAAAAGCTCTCATACAATTCGATAAACTCATCACTCTGTTCATTACATACAAAAAATAGAATCCATCTGCTTTTAAATCTTCTGTGCATCCTTATCCACCAATGCCAACCATAGACAGTTTCCATTTGAGTCTTGATTTTTCCCTACATGTTTTTCTAGTGTTTCAACTTATGCATAAAATCAACCGTCATCGTGCTTTAAAACTGCTTCCTATGATTGGTCCACGAAGCTCCACCTAGGATGGTCAGACTAGTCAAGAGCATTCAACTTTGTTGGCATATCGGTGAGACACACGTAGTGTCTCCCCAATGCCACAAAGTTTCTCTACCGACATCGCTATAGCTTCCACGAGTCGGCAAGATGCTATAACAAATGTATAAGTCACAATGAAACCAATGATGTCCACTTCAATCCTATCGGAAAAGGTTTTCCTTATCGATGAGACTCATATTGAATGGAACAAGTCATATCGAATCCAGAGACTCCATCGACAAGACATATTGATGTCGCCAAGACCTTATGTCGAAAACTTCAAGTCATGCCGACATGAGCCATTCGGCATGACTATCGCTCTTCGGCGAGACTCACATTGAAGCAGAACTTCCACCGAACGTCACACTATCACCAAGACATGTGCCTATTGCCATGACCTTTCTCCAAGCTCCCTAGGTCTTACCAAATTGGAAAGACAAAACTTTCGCTAAGACTTCTCAGCAAAGTCTTTTGTTACCGCGAAGTCACCACGAGGATACAATCTGTTCGGCAAGACTTAGCTTCATTGCTGAGACCTCTCCCCATGACCCATGAGTTACTTCGACATTCGCCTTGACACCCGAGAGCAGCCATTATCGGCGAGACATTACATACTCGCTAGGACATCTCACCGAAGCCCTAGCATTAGCCCGAAGTTGGTGAGACTTACACCATTTGCTGAGACTTCTCCCTGACACCCATGAGCTAGCCTGACAAGATCAACTATCACCCAGAGTTCTTCCGATCGCCAAAAGGTCATGCCAAACTCAGAGAGTCACAGCGATAGACTTCATTCCGCAAGACATCAACTCTGTCATGGCGATAGGATCATTTCAAGAGCTTCAGAACTGTTAGTCGCCCAGACATGAACACTGTCACAATGACTTTTCCCTTCAAGAGTTCCATATCAGTAAGGATTGAGGCACATATTCCAACAAGCTCCCACTTGACAAAGATCTTACTGAAACCTCCAAATCATAACAAAACTACTGAGATTCATGGGCCAAGAGGCCCATCGAACTGGCACATCAACTGAACTTGTTTTTGCTCACAGGCTTCATTAATGCATCTGCAACATTCTCCAAAGTATCTGCTTTTTCCAAAGAGACCTTCCCATCCTCCACCATATCTCATACAAAATGATACTGTACATCTATATGTTTCGTCCTAGCATGGAAAGTAGGATTCTTTGCCAAACATATAGCACTCTGGCTGTCACAGTAGATAGTAATCTTTTCTGCATTAAAGCCAATGTTAGAACAAAAATGTTTTAACCAGATTGCTTCTTTACAGGCATGTGTGGCTACCATGTATTCTGCCTCTATAGTAGACAAAGCGACTACAGCCTGCCGCTTACTCATCCAACTCATTGCACCACCATTTATCATGAAAATATATCCACTAGTGGATCTTCTGCTGTCAATGTCCCCTGCCCAATCAGAATCCACATAACCTTGAATGCTGAGAGTCTTCTGTGATTCAACCAAGTTACCATGGTAACACAAAGCATAGTCTAAAGTGCCCTTCAGATATCTAAACACTCTCTTCACAGCATCCCAATGTGTTCTTCCAGGATTAGCCATAAACCGACTAAGAACTCCCACTACTTGGGCAATGTCTGGCCTTGTACATACCATAGCATACATGAGACTGCCAACTGCACTTGCATAAGGCACACTGGTCATGTCCTCCATCTCAAAAGAATATTTTGGACAATCCTCAGCAGATAGCTTTGTTCCCTGTGTAACTGGAACAACTAGCTGCTTGCATTCAGTCATACAAAATCTCTCTAGAATAGTCATGACATATTTACTCTGACTGAGCCAAAGCTTTTGTTCTTTCTATCCCTGGTTATTTCCATTCCTAGAATGTACCCTACTGCACCAAGATCTTTCATTTTGAACTTTGTAGACAACTGAGACTTAAGATCAGAAATCATTAGCTTACTATTGCCTATAAACAACATGTCATCAACATACAGAGCAATAATAAGAATTTGATCACTTTCAGCTTTGTAATATACACAGTGATCACATTTTGATCTTACAAATCCAAAAGACAAGACAAATGTGTCAAACTTTTGGTACCACATTCTAGGAGACTGTTTTAAACCATATAGAGATTTCTTCAACTTGCAAACCAGTCTTTCCTTACCTTTTACCACAAAGTGCTTTGGCTGGGACATATAAATTTCTTCTTCAAGATCACCATGAAGAAACGTTGTTTTCACATCCATCTGTTCAATCTCTAAATCATATGCTGATGCAAGTGACAAAATAAATCTAATAGATGTCAGCTTAGCTATAGGAGAAAAAATTTCTCCATAGTCAATTCCCTCTACCTGGGAATAACCTTTTGCAACCAACCTTGCTTTATATTTTTCTACACTGCCATCTAGACCTTCTTTTTTTTTGAATATCCATTTGCAGCTTATAGATTTTCTGTCTTTAGGCAATGGAACCAAACTCCAAGGTGTTCATTCTTTTCTAATGATGCATTTCTTCATTCATGGCTTCCAACCAAGAGTTTGAATCAGACATTTTAAATGCCTCTTTTACAGTCCTAGGTTCATTAGTGCTAGAAATCAAAGCATAGGCACAAGTAGACTCTATTAAAGAAAATACATACCTTTCAGGTTGCTTTCTTTCATGAGTTGACCTCCTCATAGGTTGAGGCTGAGGTGGTTCTTCATTGTCTTCAAAACTTTTAGAACTGCTCAAGCTCTCCTCAGTATCAGGTACATTTTGATTTTTCAATTCCTCTTTATCTGGTGTCTGAGGAATTGCTGCAACATCCCTTTCATTTTCTGATTTCTTCTCTAACTACAAATCTAATGTAGAAGGTTTCAGCTCACGAAAGATAATGCTTCTGCTGTGCAAAACCTTCTTAGTCTCAAGGTTCCAAAGCTTGTATCCTTTTATGCCAGCACTATAGCCTATAAATACAATTTACAGCTTTGTTTTCCAACTTGGATCTTTTTTCAAATGGCACATATGCATATGCCTCACAGCCAAAGACACAAATATGTCTCAGAGAGGGCTTCTTTCCAGACCATGCTTCCAAAGGCATCTTCTCAACAAGAGCAGAGTTAGGAGAGCGATTTACTAACATGCTGTAGTGACTGCTTCAGCCTAGAACTTCTCCTCCAAGCCAGCACTGCTCAGCATACTTCGTGCTCTTTCCATTATCGTCCTGTTAAACCTTTCAGCAACTCCATTTTGTTGTGGAGTATAAGGTGTGGTCTTATGTCTTTTGATCCCATGATCTTTACAGTACCTTTCAAATTCATCTGAACAGAACTCACCGCCATTGTCAGTCCTTAAACATTTTATTTTTCTACCAGTCTAATTTTCTACAAGGTTTTTAAATTCCTTAAACCTACTAAACACTTCTGATTTACTTTTCAAAAAATATACAAATGCTCTTCTTGAATAATCATCAATAAATGACACATAGTATCTTGATTTAGACAAAGAAGGAACATTCACTGGACCAAACACATTAGAATGTATATAATCAAGTAAACTAGAAGTTTTGTGAGGACTGGAATAAAATGAAACACGATGCTGCTTTCCATATATGCAATGTTCATAGAAATCAAATTCAATGTTACAATCTTCAAGCCCTTCTACCAGGTTTTTATTTTTTAAATTTTTTAGACCTTTCTCACCAATGTGGCCAAGCCTATGATGTCAGAGCATAGTCTTCTCTACTGGAAGTTTAATCTCCATAGAGTTTACACCATCAGGAATGTTTTCCTTCTTTTCTTCATGAGCAGCCTTAAGTGACTTTGCAGAGACACTATTGCATTGAATAGCTTGTGCATCCAGCTTGTACAGAGTACCAATTCAAGCACCCCTAGCCAGTACCATAGAGCCTCTAGTCATCTTGCAGCCATTTCCTAAGAACGTGACCTACACTCTGATATCATTCAGCTTACTTACAGAAAGTAAATTTCAAGCCAGACCTGGTATATGCATCATATCATTGATTCCCTTTACTCTTCCATCAGGGAATTGAATTCTGACTCTGCCACGACCAACAATTTCCAAAGATGAATCACTTGCCAAATAAGCCTTTCCACCATTTTATTCTTCATACTTCATCAACCATTCTCTATGAGATTTCATGTGGAAAGATGCTCCAGAATCAATCAGCCAGACATTATCTGATGCCCGTGTAGCCAAAGCTGCAATGAAGGCGTCTGCATCACTATGAGAAGAGTCATTGCCAGAAGAATTATTCTTCTTCTTTTTCTTCTCCTTGCAATCCTTTCGGACATGACCAGGTTTCCCACAATTCCAGCACTTCACTTTGGACTTCTTACCAGGAGACTTTGATCTCCCTTCTGATTTTGATCTGGACTTCTTTTCCTTCTTCTTGACTTTCTCCTTGGGCCTACCTCTGATAGCCAGAGCCTCCTTTTCCATCTTAGAATATTTTCTTCTCATTTCTTCTTATAACAGAGAAGCAACAACATCTTCCATCTTGAAAGTGGATGTCGTACTCCCAATAGCCATCACTAGATGATCCCAAGAATCTAGTAAAGAACACAGCAACAGTATGCAACGATCTTCATCTTCTATCTTCACACCAACAGATGTTAACTGAGCAATCAACATGTTGAAAGAATTTAAGTGATCAGCAACAGATCCTCCTTCCTGCATTCTCAAAGAATATAGCTTCTTCCTCAAGAACAGCTTATTCACCAAGGACTTGCCCTGATAAATGGATGCCAGTATTTTCCACAAGGAAGAAGCAGTCTTTTCTTCATGCACATTCAGAAGAACAGAGTCTGCCAAACAGAGCCTTATCAGCCCTTTAGATTTTCTATCTGCCAAGTCCCAATCCTCTTGCTTCATGCCTTGAGGCATTGTTCCAATCATGGCAGTCCAAAGATCTCGATCAACTAACATGTCTTCCATTTTGAGTTTCCATAGCTCAAAACTGCTACCATTGAATTTCTCTATTTCCATCCTACTGGATGTGCTTGCCATCTTGATCTGTAATTAATTAAAAGAACTCTACAGAACTCCCACTGAAAAGGATTGACACAAAAAACCTAAACCACTCACAAGGACAACACAACTAGCTAGGCTCTGATACCACTTGTAAGGAAAGCAGAGGTACGGAAACACTTTCCTAATGCCAAAACCACAGGGAAGAATGCAATGCAGTGCTTTTAATTTTTTCAAATTACAATCTAATTAAGACACACATGAAAGATATACAAAAATAGAGAAAATACACAAAGACAAATCAAACAACAGATTTTACGTGGGAAACCCTTTTGGGAAAAAACCCACCACACCAAGCTGTATCTCTTTGTATTATAGTAACAAAATTACACACAATCAGAAAGACAACTTTTTGGTGTTAGTCACAGTAGCTTATTCTCACTGTTTAGACTCTCTCAGAAAAGCTCTCATACAATTCAATAAACTCATCACTCTGTTCATTACATACAAAAAATAGAATCCATTTGCTTTTAAATCTTCTGTGCATCCTTATCTTCCAATGCCAACCATAGACAGTTGCCATTCGAGTCTTGATTTTTCCCTGCATGTTGTTTTTCCAGCGTTTCAACTGATGCATAAAATCAACTGTCATCATGCTTTAAAACGACTTCCTGTGATTGGTCCACGAAGCTCCACCTAGGATCGTCAGACTGGTCAAGAGCATTCAACTTTGTTGGCATATCGATGAGACACACGCAGTGTCTCCCCAATGCCACAAATTTTCTCTACCGGCATCGCTATAGCTTCCACGAGTCAGCAAGATGCTATAACGAATGTATAAGTCACAACAAAACCAACGATGTCCACTTCGATCCTATCGGCAAAGGTTTTCCTTATCGGCGAGACTCATATCAAATGGAACAAGTCATATCAAATCCAGAGAATCTATCGGCAAGACATATTGATGTCGCCAAGACCTTATGTCAAAAACTTCAAGTCATGCCGGCGTGAGCCATTCGGCATGACTATCACTCTTCGGCGAGACTCACATCGAAGCAAAACTTCCACTAAATGTCACACTATCACCAAGACACATGCCTATCGCCATGACCTTTCTCCGAGCTCCCTAGGTCTTACCGATTCGGCAAGACAAAACTTTTGCTAAGACTTCTCAGCGAAGTCTTTTGTTACCGCGAAGTAACCACGAGGATACAATCTATTCGGAAAGACTTAGCTTCATCGCTGAGACCTCTCCCCACGACCCATGAGTTACTTCGACATTCGCCTTGACACCCAAGAGCAGCCGTTGTCGATGAGACATTATATACTCACTGGGACATCTCACCGAAGCCCTAGTGTTAGCCCAACATCGGCAAGACTTACAGCATTCACTGAGACTTCTCCTCAACACCCGTGAGCTAGCCTAATAAGATCAACTATCACCCAGAGTTCTTCCAATCGCTAAAAGGTCATTTTGAACTCAGAGAGTCACAACGATAGACTTCATTTGGCAAGACATCAACTCTATCACGGCGATAGGATCATTTCAAGAGCTTCAGAACTGTTAGTCGCCCAAACATGAACACTGTCACAGCAACTTTACCCTTCAGGAATTCCATGTCAGTAAGGATTGAGGCACATATTCCAACAATCCCAAGGTGAGTATGCACGGGCACTGCATATGCAATGTTCCACAACCCCATGTCTTGTAATCGATCTTGCCCTCTGTCACTAAGGTCTCGCAAATAACCGAAGAGATCTTGTGACTTGTGCTCTTGGGAATAAAGCTCTCTCGTCGCGTCCTACATCAAGAAGGGTCATTATGTTTAAATTTTTGAAAAATTTCATGCCAAGTGTTCATAAAATTACTCCAGCATCCCTATCTATGAAGGCGTCACAATTTTATTTTTATCAAACTGCGACGTTAGGGCAAAAAATGTCGAAAGTGCACCGCCGCAGTACACTTTTCTTTTAAGCGATGCAGTTTGAAAAGATTCCTATCGATAAAGCACCATCGGGTCACAATTTGGAAATGACCCCACAGGCCATGAACTCAGTGTCAGAATTTGGAGTTTGTTTCCAAACTCCAAACTCCATTGTCGCAGCGCAGTTTGATTTTTGAGCGGCGCTATATAGCACCACTATAGAAAAACTAATTTTAAATGCATTAAATGAGCATAAAAGAAAGGAAATAAAGCTCAAGTAAGGATCTCTTACCGGTGCCCCAATGCCATGTGGTTGTTGGTACGTTCGAACTCGGTTGGAAATGTGCATCAAGAGTTGTCATTGTGCCATATCATCATGAAGTCAAAGCTCAAATCTCAAGGTTGCTAGATGGTTGTGTGAAAATGAATTGAAAGTGACCCCTCGAGCACCTTTTAAGCTAGAAAATTAGGGTTTTTTCACCCTGTTTGGCTATCCTACTAGGATTTTGGATCCTTGAACCCATTTTTTTTCTAGTTGAGGCCTATTTTACATCATTTTATTGCGTTTAGACATGTTTTTGGCCTCCTGGAGCCTTTTTGGACCTGTCAGGCACCTTGTCCTCTCTTTTTTTGCGAGATCACCCAAAAATCAAAATTTTCATCCAATCTCTCGAGGGGGCAGTATACTAGCATGTTTTCTCTCACTAGACAGCAGTAGGGAAAGATTTTGAAAATGAAATTTTTTGACTTTGATTGAGATCATTTATTCTTTGAACCAAGGCAACGAGTGCATTGCTTTAAAGAGGGGAAAAATGTAGACACATAAAATGTACTAATTGTCATTGTGCATCTGATCCTAACCACTAACATCATTTTGTCTTGATTCATCAATTGGTCTAACCATTTAATCAAATATCTTTATCTGATTAAATCCATCAATATTCCTCTCTTAATTAAATAAATCAGTTATCTAAATTAAGTCACCTCTTCTTGATAATTAAATTAACCATTTTGATCTAATTATCCTATTTAATTAAATAATTAATTTTATTTGATTAAATCACTTAAGCCTATCTATTAAATTAAATAAATTAAAACCTTATTTATTTTAATCTAACATCATCTCTTTTAATTAAATAAATCAAAATCTTTATTTAATTAATTCCTTATCACATTCTTCTCATATTTGATTTAAATAAATCCACAAATTTAAGTCAAATAGGTCACATCATTTAACCCCTTCATTAAATTAATTAACTTTGATTAATTTAATCTCCTCCCATGTCCCATCCTCTAGCTTTTACCACTTGCACATGAAAATAGACTTGTTTGATATATTAAATCTCTATTTTCCTCAACAAGGCATCTTTTAAGGAATATTCTTCAAGTTTGAATTCAAAATCCAAGTTGACATGTACATCCAACAAGAAATTTACTCTATCTTACATGTCCTTTGCCTTGATCCAAGTGGCATTCAATGCATTCTTCCTTCCCTCTTGCATGTCGTTTCAACAATTTCAAAATTCAAAAATATGCATTTATTGGCACAATCCTCAAAACTTGCACATCCTCCATCCACTCAAAGGTTGACAAGTGTCACTTTTCCATTGGCTAATTCTTAGTCCCACATTGCTCTATTTTGGACATTCATCCATCTTCTCATTCTATAAATAAGAGGCTAATATCCTTATTTCAACATCCACAATTTGCTTAAACTTACTATGCTCAAATCATTAGCAAATTCCATCCATTATCATTGAGTTCATAGCTAGGTTATGCAGATTTTTCTATTGGAGCACTTATCAAGCATCAAAAAAGTGGATCACTCTTCATCACATATCAATTTTACATCGTAGGAGTTGGGAAAGGGCCAATTTTCACATCAAATTGGCACCAATTCCCCCATGGGATCAAGAGTTTGCTTGTTTTGATAGGATTTTAATCTATTTCATTGTGTTCTTCATTCTTCTTTCCTATTTTTAAACTATGTTAATGGATTTCATGGGGAATCCTTGTTCTTGCTTGCATTTCATCGTATAATGTGTTTGTTCATGTTGTTTTGTAGGTATTAGGATTGGGGTTCACACAAGTTGCAAAAATTTATTTATGAAGAAATTTTCACACGGTATGGAGTCCCAAGAGAGATAGTGACTAATCAAGGAGCTCAATTCAATTGAACCCTTGTTACAGTATTGGTTAATGAGTACAACATAAGGCATAGGAAGTCTTCTCCTTCTCACCCTCAGGCCAATGGCCAAGTTGAGGTGACCAACAAATAAATTGAAGCCATTATGACCAAAATAGTAGCTATCCACATAAAGGATTGGGCAAACAGATTACCAGAAGTTGTTTGGGCCTACAAAACCACCTGGAAAACAACTACAAGCTTCACTCCATTTGAGCTACTATATGGGAAGATGACTTTGATGCCCATTGAATTTGAACACAAGACTCTTAGTATTGTAGTAGACCTAGGGATGGATATCTCTGAGAAACAAAAAGAAAGAATTGTGCAATTGAATGCTTTGGATGAGATGAGGAAAGCATCCTTGCATCACATAGAGGTAGTGCAAATCAAAGAATAAAATGGAATGAAAAATTCATCAAGGACAAGAAATTTTAGCCAGGTGACTGGGTACTGCTCTATGACTCAAGGTATCAAGACAATGCAGGAAAATTACAAACAAGGTGGCTAGGACCATATGAGGTTTTTGAAGTCTTTCTCTATGGAGTTCAACTCACTACCATTCACCCTATTAGATTCAAGTTGCTTTTCAATGTTCATCACCTTAGATTATATCATAATCTAGCCTCCAAAGAAGAGTTCCTATAACAATTCACCCAACATGCAACACCCGAGCTTCCCCTGTAGCCGAAGTGGACCTTGTGTCCCTCCTTCTGGCTAATTAAGGTATGTACTTGTCATAATAAAGACTTCCACTTTTGTGGAAGTCCATTTCTTTACCCATCCACCCATTCGCTCATCCATCACCACCTTTCTCTCTTTTCCATCACTTCATTCCACCTCACCTTATTCCACTTCATTTTCATTAATTACTCAACTTATTTCCTAAAAAGGTGAATAGTACTTTCTCCACAATCTTTGCAACAAATCCTCCACACATTCAAGTATGTGCACATCAATTGCTATATCTTAATTATCTTTTAAGTGCATTCATTTAATTTTTGTACATTAATATGGATGTTCACCATAGCATGTCATTATTCCCTGCCCCTATCAAATTATTATTGTCACCTCACATGTGAGGACACATGCTCAAATTTAGGTTGGGGGGAGGAAAAAGATGTGAACATCTTTCACACATGTCAGTCCATGCTAGTCTACGTTATCCAATTTAAATTGAACCGATTTGAAATCTGAGTGAGAGGATGACTCTCATGTGTGAAATGACACCAACTACTTCTGCCATTTATGATGTAGGAGCATCCTTGGTTCTTAGAAATCTTGCATCAACCAAAAATATTTTCTTTCAGTTTTGTCCTTGTTTTGTTATTGCTCAGTTCATGTTGGTGGATTTGTCATATTTTCTCACCAGACCCTACGAATCTAAGTGTACATCATGGAAATGTTCATAATCCTTATTCCAAGATTTGAGCATTGTTGGATCTTTTTCTGGCAAGTTATCGCTTCCAGAATAAGTGGCAATTTTTTGAACCGACACCAGAATAATTTTCAAGTCTAACGGCTAGTTGGATCATTCGTGGATCGTCCCCATAGCTTGTGGATCTCAATGGTGTGATTTTAATTGTTCCATGGAGTGTTCCCAACCTTCTTTATAGGTCGACACCTCATCCTATGCATCTGTTGATGGAATAATTCAAATTTTAGGCTGACCTATTCATGCACATGTTACACTTTCCTTCATAGGAGATTGTGATAATCTTTGGCCAACGTAGATGTTTCTTGACCTACATACGTGATATAAATAATTGTAATAGAGCATTAGGAAAGTAGTCCTATTAGAAGTGGATAGGGGATTCAAATTGTAATATTTTTCTTGAATTAAGGAGCATGTAAGAAGAATGCATTCATGAACATGTTATAAGAGGCCTGTGAGCCCGAATCTATAAAGCCCAAATGTTGACGACCTATTGTAACTAAGATTTATGTTAATGTGAATATTTTTCATCTTCATTTGCCTCCATATTTTGTGTTGATTTTGTTGCGTTACTCTTGTTGTATAGTTCGGATTGTTCTCATTCAGGACCCTCCTTAGCGTGGCTATGCTAGAGTGGTATTAGAGCGAGATTTGATCCGTGTGAGGTCATCAGAATTTGTGGAGTCTTATTGAATATTTGTTGTGGGGTGGTAGATTGAGGATCTGACCTACAACTATAGAGGACTTGTGTAAAGATGGTAGGAAAAAGAAATGGTAGAGGAAATGGAGCGCACAGAAATGTAGACCAAGTGATAATGCAGATGTGAGGAATTACTACCAGATTTGATGTGGTCGAAATAGCCCAGAGAAGAGGTTGACCAATTGATGATGCAAGTGATGAAGAAGTAGAAGAACATGAAGAAAGAGAAAGAGGAAATCAACTTGGCCTTGATCAGGAGGAAGACAAGTTCATAAGATCCCTAACTAAGGTTAATACCAGACTGCATTTCAATCCACCAGATTATAATGGTAAGTCAGATTAAGAAGAATTGCTTGATTGGATTACAGAGATGGGAAAATATTTTGAATTTGAAGGTACCAATGAAGATAAGAAGGTGAGGTTTGCTTGTACAAAGTTGAAAGGATATGCATCCCTTTGGTGGGAACATTTGTAGATAGATAGGAAAAGAAGAGGAAAGGAGAAGATAAAGTCATGAGATCGGATGGTGAATAAGTTGAAGACAAATTTTATGCCAGTAGATTATCATATCAATTTCTTTCAAAAGTTGCAAAATTTGAAGCAGAAAGAGTCAAGTGTGATAGAATATACTGAAGACTTCTATAAGTTGAATATCAAATCTGGACATTCAGAGGAGGATATTGAGCAAGTAGCTAGATATGTAAATGGTTTGAGGTCATTTATACAAGATGAGATTAGTTTGATAAAGTTACAGAGTGTGGAAGAGGCATATCAGTGTGCCCTAAAATCATAAGAGAAGTTGAAAAAAAGACATGAGCAGAGGTAGAGAGGAAGAGGTGGAAGATTTCAAAGAGGAATAATTTTTACTGGAGGAGGAAGAGGATCTTTTCCAAAGTAGAATAAGGATAAGGAGGTTAGTAAGAATGAAATTTTTTACCTTAGAGCTTATGGAAACTCTTACAGAAGAGGAGGATATGGTGGTTACTGGAATGAAGGTTATAGAAGAGATAATAGAGGATAGGAGAAAAATACATTCAATGGAACTTGCTTTAAGTGTGGTGGTAAAGGACACAAAGTATTTGAATTTAATCAGGGAGAGACAAGAAGGAAGACAAAAAAACATAGAAGAATAGCCTTTTTTGAGGAAGATCATGTTGAATCATCTAACAAACTGAAAGATGGAGAAGTATTGGTGAGTAGAAGAGTATTATGTCAAAGCGAGTTGGAGAAGGAGCCATTGCAGAGAAAGAATTTGTTCTGAACCAGATGCAAGGTAGTTGGTAAATGTTGCAAGGTGATTGTTGATAGTGGAAGTTCTGAGAACCTAGTTTCTGAAGAGATGGTGACCAAATTAAAGTTGGAAATATTGAAACACTCGAAGCCCTATCAAATAGCTTGGATTCAAGATGAGCATAAGATTCTGGTAAGTGAACAATGTTTGGTGAAACTAAAGATACAAAACTACCATGATGAAGTATTGTGTCATATCATTCCCATGGATATATGTCATATTTTGTTGGGAAGGCCTTGGCAATATGATAGACAGGCTATTCATGATGGAAGGAAGAAATATATATACCATTGTTGCTAATGGGATGAAGCAAAATTTATTGCCTTTGGAAGATGTTCCTAAAGTTGAAATTTGTATGAATGCTAGAATTTTTCTAGTTGATGGAACGAGATTCCTAGATGGATTGAGACATGAGAATATGTGCTATGACTTGGTTCCTAAGAAGACTGAAGACCTGAAGCATGTAGAAGAACATCGAGAAGAGATAAATGAGTTTCTAATAGAGTATGAGGAGATCATTTCAGATAATGTACCTGATGGATTGCCAACTATAAGGAGTATTAGTCATTGTATGGATTAGATTCTTGGAGCTAGTTTGTCTAATAAATCAGCACATGAGATGACACCTACAGAGAATAAAGAGTTGAATAGAAAAGTACAAGAGTTGTTGAGGAAGATTTTGATCAGGGAAAGCGTAAGTCCTTGTGTAGTACCTATTGTGTTAGCATCTAAGAAGGATGGAGAACAGAGTATGTGTATAGACTCTAGAGCCATAAACAAGATCACGGTGAAGTATAGATTTCCTTTGCCCTGGATGGATGATATTATGGATTGTTTGAGTGGAGCTAGATATTTTACAAAGATAGATTTGAAGAGTGGATATCATCAGATCAAAATTAGAGAAGGAGATGAGTGGAAGACAACATTTAAAACAAGTGAAGGACTATATGAGTGGTTAGTGATGCCTTTTGGATTAACAAATGCACCGAGTACTTTTATGAGGTTGATGAATGAGGTATTCAAGAATTTTTTGGGTAAATTTGTTATTGTGTACCTGGATGACATCTTGATTTTCAGTAAGAGTAGAGAAGAACATTTATTGCATATTAGACAAGTTTTGCAAAGGTTGAGAGAAGAGCAGTTGTTGATAATCATCAAGAAGTGTAGTTTCATGAAGGAAGAGCTAGTATATCTGGGATTTTTGATCTTTGTGGATGGATTGAAGATGGATCCTGAGAAGGTAAGAGAAATTTTGAGTGGCCTACACCTAAGAGCATTGGAGACGTCAGATCATTTCATGGATTGGGTAGTTTCTACTGGAAGTTCATTAGGAATTTCAGTTCTATTTGTAGCCCTATGACAGAGACAATGAGAGGAGATAAGAATGATTTTAGGTGAACATTTGGAGTAGACCATAGTTTTAAGTTGTTGAAGAAGAAGGTGACTGAGCAGCCTATGTTGTCCTTACCAAATTTTAATAAGGTATTTCAAGTTGACTATGATGCAAGTGGAAGTGCAATTGGAGCAATGTTGAGTCAAGAAGGGAGACTTGTAGCTTATTTTAGTGAGAAGTTGAATGATGCTAGGAGAAGATATTAAGTGTATGATTAGGAGTTTTATGCCATAGTTCAAGCCTTGAAGAAGTGGAGACATTACTTGTTGCCTAAGGAGTTTGTGTTGTATACAGATCATCAAGCATTGCAATATTTGAACATTCATGGTAACTTGAATCAGAGACACATGAGATGGGTATAATTCTTGCAGAGTTATACTTTTGTTTTGAAATATATGAGTGGAAAGTCAAATAGAGTTGTTGATATATTTAGTAGGAGAAGGAATTTACTGATAGAAATGAGAGTAGAGGTATTAGGTTTTGATGAATTGAAAAAATTGTATGTGGGACACCCAAATTTTGCAGAAACTTTGAGATCTTGTAAAGAAACAGTTTTGGAGGATAGGAGTCAGTGGTTGGATTATTTTATATAGGAGGATATGTTTTTCAGAGGAAGTCAGTTGTGTATACCCCAAAGTTCAATGAGAGAAAATCTAATAAAAAAGAAGTATAGTGGAGGATTTTCAAGACACTTTGGAGTTGACAAGACAGTAGCATTGGTAAGTGAGAATTATTTTTGGCCACAAATTCATAAGGATGTTAGGAAATTTGTGTAGAGTTGCAGAGATTGTCAAATTGCAAAGGGTAGTTAGAATGGTGGATTGTATAAGCCTTTGACAGTTCTGGAGAGACCTTGGGAAGACATAAGCATGGATTTCCTACTTGGATTGCTAAAGACACAGAGAACTAATTATTATGTATTTGTGGTGGTAGATAGATTTTCTAAGATGGAACATTTCATACATTGTAAGAAGACAATTGATGCAATACATGTAGTAGATTTATTTTTCAAGGAAGTGGTCAGATTGCATGGATTACCTAGGAGTATTGTTTCAGACAAAGATATAAAATTTGTTGGATACTTTTGGAGGACACTTTAGAAAAACTTAAAGATAGATTTGAAGTTCAGTTTTACTTTTCACCCATAGACTGATGGACAGACCGAGGTAGTGAATAGGAGTTTGGGGAACTTGATGAGATGTTTGGTTGGAGAGAAGACTAGAAGTTGGGACTTAGTCCTTGCAAAGCATATTTTGCCCACAACAATTCAGTGAACAGGAGTACTAAAAGGACACCTTTTAAGATTGTTACTGGAGTTCATCCTAGAGGTGTAACAGAGTTGAGAGACATCAGTATGGAAGATAAGAGGAGTGCAGAAATAGAAGAATTTGCAGAAAATATGAAGAAAGTACATACGCAAGTGAAACAACAATTGGAGGACATGAATCAGAAGTATAAGGAGAAAGAAGATGAAAAGAGGAGACATAAGGAATTCGAAGTTGGAGACAAAGTGTTGGTGTATTTAAGGAAGAAAAGATTCCCAGTTGGCACATACAACAAGCTGAAGATGCAGAAGTTTGGACCTTGTAAGATCTTGAAGAAATTTAATTCAGGAAGTGCACATGAAGTGGAGTTACCAGATGGAATGGGTATATCACCTATATTCAACATTGCAGATCTACATCAGTACCATGAAGCAGAATTCAATGAAGTTAGTAAAGTAAATTTGGAGAATCAGTTTCCTAAACAATAGTTAAATG
>VDFB02075321.1:174866581-174888885 GCA_007258455.2 Sequoia sempervirens | reverse complement strand
CTTTTTTCGACAAGTTATCGCTTCTAGAATAAGTAGCAGTTTCTTGAACCGACACTGGATGCCAATGCAATTGATGGGTCAATTAGTAGAAATTTATGCCAAGGGGACATGGACTCTACTGTTCCAATTTCTCCATCACCACAATGTGAGAAGTATGGTAAGACTCAAGTGAAAATCTCACTGGATCAAAGCAAAGGTGATCAAGTATAATCAGCCAAGAGTCTACATAAGATGAAAAGATATCATGGGGAATCGCCTTATGATATGTTTTCTAGGTTTGTGGACACTTTATTAGAGATACCTAAAAATTCCAAACTAGAAGATTCAATATGTATTGATTTGTTTTGTGAGATGTATCTGTAAGCACATAATCTGCAAAATGTTAAAACTTGACAAACATTATCATATTGGTGAAGTTAAATAAAACAAACTAAGTACTCCTATGAGATATTGAATCATGCTAAATAATGCAAACAAACCAATATAATACGAAATAGACTAATTGAAAGCATGTAAAGCATGTTCAAACCTATTCCATAGTGGATTGGTGCTACTTTGATGTGGAAAGTAGCCCTTTCCCAATCCCTTGACAAGCTTGATGATGAATGTCTGATCTTTCATGCAAAAATTCCAATAACATGGATTGTGGATGGTGAAATTCTATGGTAAATTGGATGAAAATGTGGATGTTATGAATTCAAATAACTATAATAGAAATGCATAAACTTGTATATTCAAAATGCCTAAGATTGTGTCTTCAAATACAATATAGAAGGCCTCTATTTATAAGGAAGAAGGATGGAAGAATGGAGAATAGGATGAATGTGGGATTAAATTTGAGCCAATGGCATTGTGCTACTTCTCAACATGCTAATTAAGGAGAGTGGAGTACATTTTGAACAATGTGCATATTAAATGAACTTCCTTTCCATAGACAACACAAACGATTGTTCCACCAATGATTTTTAGCACAGAGTCTTTAATCAAGACAGTGTCATGTCTCCTAGATACAAAAATAAAAGTCAAAAAGAAAGATCTAATGGTGAAAACTAGAATCTAGCAGTATTAGATCAAACAAAAGATAAAACAAAGAGTGTATCAGATGGTGAAAACCTTTTTAAGGCAGCAGATGATGGGATATTTGACACTCTCTTGGAGCACTATCATGAGTGATCGCCTATCTTGATTGAGCCTACAAAAGCAGTTAATCTTGAAACTCTAGAAAAACCAAGGATCCTATAGTTAGCTTCCTCAATGACAGATGAAGAAGTACCTGGGTTCGTGGATTTTCTCAAAGCAAATCAAGTCAAATTTTCCTGGTCATATGCAAACATTCCAAGTCTTGATCCTGATCATATAATGCACCACTTATCAATCAAACCAGGAGTTAAACCTATGAAACAAAAACTTAGAAAGATGCATCCTCATGTCGCACTACTAGTTAAAGAAGAACTCTAAAAACTCCTTGATGTGGGATTTATAAGATCGATCAACTATGCAGAATGGATCTCCAACATCGTTCCTATGTCCAAGCCTGACAAAAGTGTCAAAGTATGCACAGATTTTAGAGATCTAAATAAGGCATGTCCTAAGGATGACTTCCCACTTCCAAGCATCAATACTATAGTTGATCTGATGGCTAGCCATTCCATGTATTCATTAATGGATGGTTTTTATGGTTATAACCAAATCAAGATTGCACCTGAAGACCAAGACAAAACAACTTTCACATGTCCATGGGGGACTTATTGTTGGAATGTCATGCCTTTCAGTCTAAAGAACGTTGGGGCTACTTATCAAAGAGCTATGACTACAATCTTTCATGACATGATGCACACATTCATGGAAGATTTTGTAGATGACATATTGGCCAAACCATACACAAGAGAAGGACATCTCGAAGTGTTATCCAAAATATTTGCAAAGTTAGAAAAGTTCAAATTTCATCTCAACCCCAAGAAATGTGTTTCTTGGGTCACATTTGGAAAGATCTTTGGGTACATAGTGTCAGCGAAAAGAATTGAAGTAGATCCTGCTAAGGTGCAAGAATTCATGGAAATATCTCTGCCAAGGAATATCAGTCAGTTGAGGTCATTACAGGGAAGACTTCAATCTATACGAAGATTCATTGCACAGCTGGCAGATAAGAGCCTACCTTTCACGCATCTACTACATAAGAATGTTCCTTTTAGATGGGATGAAAAGTGTGAAATGTCCTTTGAACAAATCAAGCAGTACCTAATGAACCCACCAATTCTAGTACCGCCAAATACAGACAAACCACTAATCTTATACATTGCCACAACAGAGACATCTTTGGGGACACTATTAGCACAAGAAGACTCTACAGGAAAGGAACATGCCATTTATTATATTAGTCGAATGCTAACAGGTCATGAACTCAATTACACTTTCATTGAGAAGGCTTGTCTCACAGTAGTCTTTGCATCACAAAATTTTTGACATTACATGTTAACTCATACAATCAATCTTGTTGCAAAGATTAATCCACTCAAGTACCTATTGAGCAAAGCTACATTGATAGGAAGGCTAATGAAATGGGTCATGATCCTAAGCAAGTTTGACATTCATTATGTTGATTGTAAAGCAATCAAAGGACAAGTTATCATTGATCAACTAGTTGAAGCACCACTACAAGCAGAGCATCCCATGCACATTGAATTTCCAGATGTTGATGTCTTCATTGCAAAATCAAAGCAACCTTGGTCTTTATACTTTGATGGTTCTTTCACTCAACATAGATCAGGGGCAGACATACTCTTTGTCACCCCTCAAGGAAATACCATTCCTCAGTCATATAGGCTAATGTTTCCATGCACTAATAACATAGTCGAGTATGAAGCTTTAATCACTGGACTCAAAATCACATTGGAATGGAGGATCACAGAACTACAAGTTTATGGTGACTCACAATTAGTCATTAATCAGATCAATGATGATTATTAGACCAAAGATGAAAAACTGTTGCTATACAAGAAGATGGTTGATGATTTCAAGAGGTACTTTGTGGATATCAAGTTCATACAGATTCCAAGACTTGATAACAAGGCAGCTAATGTCATGGCCATGATCGCATCATTGTTGCAACTCCCAGAAAATCAAGCTCACTATGAATTTCTAGTGGAACAATCATTTACACTTGCCTATGACACACCTAAAATCCAAACCATTTTCCACTTAGTAGGATCTGATTCCCCTTGGTATGGAAAAATTTATGCCTACCTCAAAGATGGCATCTTACCACCTAACCTATCCCGTAACCAAAAGCGCAATTTTATTCGCCAATCCTCCCGCTATACTCTTATCGTTGACATCCTCTACCACTGTGATCTTTATGGTACTTTACTTAGATGTCTTGAATGTGATGAATTTGACAAGGATTTACAAGAAGTTTATGGTGGACTTTGTGGTACTCATTCAAGTGGACTAACCTTATCCAAAAAATTGATTAGAATGGGTTACTACTAGCCAACTATGGAGAGGGAATCATTCACTTTCGTGAAAAAGTGCTCTAAATGTCAGATTCATGGGAATCTTATTCATGATCTTGCACAAGAACTTCAACCATTCATGCCAACCTGGCCATTCTCTTAATGGGGGTTAGATCTAGTGGGCAAGATTCATCCTTCATCATCAAATAGACACAAATTCATCATCACCGAAACAGAGTACTTTACCAAGTGGATTGAGGCAGTACCCCTCACTAAGGTTACTGGAAAAAAAATCTCATCATTCATACTCAATTATCTCATTTTTCGATATGGCATTCCCAACTCCATTATCACAGATAATGGACGACCATTCAAGAATCAGGATGTTGATGAACTTTGTGAAAGATTCCATATCTAGTATAGATATTCAACACCTTATTATCCACAAGGGAATGGCCAAGCAGAAGCCTCGAACAAAATAATGCTAAAAATCTTGAAGAATATGAATGATGCAAGGAAAGATTGGCACATTCAACTCAATCTCGCATTATGGGCCTACCGAACTAGCATCCAAACGCTAATAGGAGCAACACCGTTTGCTCTTTTCTATGGAACAGAGGCCATTTTTCCACTAGAAGTTGAGATTCCATCACTTAAAGTATCTCTGAAAGGTCTAATCACAGATGATGAATATAGAGTTTCTTGACTACAAGAGCTGGAAATCCTTGACGAGAAGAGACAATGAGCAAATGATCATTTGAAAGTGTATCAATAGATGATGTCTTGCAGCTATAATCACAGAGTCAAGCCACGTACCTTTCAAGTTGGTGATCTTGTTTTGAAGGAGAACCCACACAATCAGCAAGACAAAGAGAACAAAGAAAAATTTGAACCAAATTGGTTGGGTCCTTACGTGGTCATAGTAGTATACGGTTCAGGAGTACACAAGCTGTCAATACTAGAAGGGGACCTATTTGATGAACCCATCAACAACATGCACTTGAAAAAGTATTATGTCTGAAACAGTTATCATCATCCAAAAAATCCTAAAGAAATCACAAAAATAATAGAAAAAGTCCTTAAAAAAATCACAAAAATAGCAAAAAAAGTCCTTAAAAATCACAAAAACAACAAAAAAAGCCCTGAAAAAATCACAAAAATAGCAAAAAAGTCAAAAAAAAATTTAAAAACAAAAAAAATTTGAAAAATGCAATAAAAACAAATAGTGAAAATCTGGAAAATATATGCTATTTGTAGCTCTCCATCTATTAGTTCATGTTCTGTACTTAGCTTCTCAGCCTTCATTTTATGCATCTTTTCATCATCCTAGAATCATAACATCATACTGCCATCATTTTCCTTGAGCGATAACGTCTTACCATGGCTTGATCATTGTACATATTCATTTCAGCAAGTTGTGTCAATACTAGGGGAAAACAATTGATATACTGGGGGCAATCAACTTTCAAGTTTTACAGAAATAGCTAAACAATGACATAGAATCCAATCATGAAAACAAACAATCAAATCCTATGAACAACTATCCAATCATTGATCCATATCACAACTATTATTAGCAAATACCATATCATGACTCATATCTAGATGATCTAAAATTTGAATAATGTTTGGAATAGCAGTATTATATTTTGAATAATGGTTGTTTGATTTTTTGATATCGTCTCTCTAGAGCACACTCGATGATGTATTGAACTAGAGTGGCAAGGAAAGAGGATGATTTTTCTTTGTCTATTGTCTTAAGGTTGACTCTCAATCTGGTACAAATATGTCGCAAGACATGATTTCTACAGTGTATCATTGATGATAGTTCCAAATTTGCATCAGAAAGTGGTTAGTCTTTGTTTTTTTATGCAAAAAATGCTCAGGTCATCTCGGTTCAATTATACCTCGATGCTTATGTTCACTTGTTATATCAAAAACCATAAAAGTTGTACTCAGGTCATCATTGGTGCTAATTTCCCCTATGATTCTTGTACGTACTTCCAACATTTTAAAATGCTCCATGATGATTCAAGAATGTTAACAAAGGTCTCAATAAATGGTTGGTTTCATTTAGTTGCATTTCATTTAGATCATTGTACATATCTACATACTGGATTTGCATCAGAATTTTAAAAGGTTGAACAAAAACATCAACGGCTGTCATGACTTTTTAGACTAATTGTGGAAGACATTTGGACATTTGTTTCATTATCATTCATTATTTTCATCATCATTTTTCATTTCATCCAGGTCATGTCCATATCATACAGTTTATCATCTATCATTCATTTTCATATCATTTTAATCTCTTATCATTTAGTTATCCATCATTATGCATTATCATATGATTTGATTGCATGTCATTGATCATTCTCATTTTATATCATCTTCATATCATCCATTTTTTATCCTTTATCATTTTATATCATTCATTTATCCCTTAGGTATTTCATATCATTAATCGTCTTCATATAATTAACATCTTACTTATCATTTTCATATCCATATCATTTTCATTCTACACGGTTGCATCCCATTTACCATCCCCATTATTTTCATTATCATTTCATTTTTTCATTTTCATTTCATTTTATCATTTTCATTTCATTTTATCATTTCATTATCATTTCATTTTCATTTTCATTTAATTTCATTATCATTTCTTTTTCATTTCATTTCATTTTATCATTTTATTACATTTCATTTCATAATCTATTTTCACCTATCATTCCATTACCTCTTCATTATCATTATCATTTTATTACCTTTTTGACATCATTTCATTTCATATCACTATCATTATCATGTCATCATTCATTTCATATCATTTATTATCATTATCATATATTTCATTCTTATTAATCATTTCATTTCACGTCATTATTCATATCATTATCATTTTACATCCATATCACATCTTTAATCATTTGTCATTTTTCACACAACATTTGACCCAATTCATATCATTTCCTAGACATATTAAAAATTCATAATACATTTCATAGACACAATATCCATTTTCCATCACATCATTATTTCTTGCATTTGAAAAATCCAAAAAAAAAAGTTACCATATGTACATTACATTGCCACATCATTTGCAAACATATTCCAAGCATATCAAATATCCCATTGCATTTTTTTCATTAATCAAATCATAGGTCATCCACCTGCATGACATCATTAGTGCACATCATACATCATCATCATCATAAGTATATCATAAATCATCCTGCATATCATGTTAGTCATAAAATCATTAACATGCATATCAAAATCCATATCTAATACATATCCATATCATCAAAAATCATCGTTGTTGCATATCATCGCTCATCAAAAATAAATACAAATGTCCAATGTCCAATGAAATTGAATAGTATAGAGAGATACATGAGATATGATCAAAAATAATATACATGCTCCCACAAAATAATATACATCAATAATCCTATGTCGATAACTCAAGGTTGACTGGTGGACCCCCTTGACGGAGCTAGTCTTGAGGATGATGGTCTGCCACTAGTCCCTACATCAAGATCCCGTAGAGGCCCTATGACCCCTCTGCTTTGTGTCGTCGTTCAATATCTACTCCTAGTCATGTTGTGGGACCAAGGGTAAGGCTCTCTCCGCTCAAGAGGACACAACTTCTCATACCTCACCCAGTAGTACTCGGCCTCTCTGGCCATCTCAAACCCCTCAGCAATGGCCTCTCATAAGGATGCACTCTCAACAGTGCCCATGAGTGTGTGTGCCACACCCTCTACCTCTACTACCCTTCATCTGAAAGAATCCCTCTCTATTATCAACTGGGCTATCTAAGGGTATGGAACAGAAGGAGTTACTTGTACCTGTACCTATGCCTATACCTTTTCCTACACAAGTTGTGCCTATAACTGCACTGCAACACTCTGTGCTTGAGCCAACTGGCTTTGCAACTGCGCTTGTTGAGCTTGAAGTGTCTAAACCTGAGCCTGCAGAGTATCTATTTGTGCCTACTGTGACATAGAAGCGACCCTGCTCACAATCCTCCATCCAATACTGGTCCTTGACCTCTACATAATCTACACACTACCCAAAAATTCTGGCCTCAGTCTCACTGGCCTTCGCTCCTCCCCTCTGCCATCTTCGCTATCATCGCCCTCACCTGAGCTCTCCTCCCCATCTCCACTCTCCTCCTCATCCCCACTCTCCTCTCCTCTTCCAACTACCTGATCCCCACCTACCACATCCTTATGTCTCCAAACCCCTGGCTGAGGTGCCATAAAAATGGACGTTGGCTCATCTGGACATGTGAGTCGAGGAAATGGGTATGTGTGAAAATAAATTGAATACTCATCAGACATACCTGCATCAACAATATCCGGCCTATCATCCCATGCCTTGGGTTGTAAAGTAGTATACTACATATAGGAAACTTGATAAGAAATGCACTGACCCCATCCAGGCTCATCCTTGCACCGTCCATAGTGTGCAATGCCCCAAGGCATCCCCTATGTGAATCCAAACTATCTTTGTACTCGCAATGCCAAAAAACTCTCTATGATGAATGGAGTGCACCCTATCAGAAACTGAGGTATACATACAAAAGACAGCTCCAAGGGATCTGTATCCTATGCCTCACAACCTGTATATGGCCGCTATATCACTGCATCCATGTCATCTAGGCTTCGTCTCCAATAATCGAACTTTCCCAGCTTGGGCTGGACAAGTGCAATAGAATATGCATACACATATGGCCTACCTAGTAGCCTCGCTCTAGGACACAGTGGTCTCATAAAAGCAATGTGCTCCCATGCCCAGATCTTGAGCAGTGTAACACCACAAGAAAAACTCGCTGAGCCTTTGTACACTACCTGGTGCAAATCATGATATAAATGAGCCAACATGCAACTCCCCTAGGCATATCTCTGTGGCTGCACCATCATCTGCTCGAGGATCCTCCCCCTCCCAACTGATAGTCCCTTTGACCGATGGTCCGGACAAAGGAAACCTCCAATAAACGAACCCAATACAGTAGGTAAGGCCGGATATCCCCTAAAATCTGCCCAACACACCCAGTACCCTGCTATATGCACATCACCAAACACTCTTTGTAGTGAATTTATCCCACCTAGCTCCTTGTGATCATAGAACACAAGGGCGCCTACCACTGGAATACCCAAGATCCTATATACATCCTTGGGGGTAATAGTGATTTCACCCATCGAAAAATGGAAGGTGTTATGTTTCGAATGCCACCTCTCTGCTAGCATGGTCAACAGTCCCCTATTGACCTGAATAGTAGGCATAGACAACAAAGGTCCCAACTCACATACTACTATTAGCTAGACATCTACAGATGTAAGCTCTAGTATCTGATCCCACCCCGTAGGATGGCGCTCTCTAATCTAGAGGTTTTTGAAAACCTCCTATTTTTGGGGGGATCATCACAAAGACAACACATCAAACTCATATCATGGACTCTATCAAAACAATCTATCTATTCTACATCATACATATCAGTGATTCATATCAAACAACCCATATCAATCAGATTCTTACCAAGTGACACAAGTCAAACTCATATCAAGTGCATCATATCACGTGAACCACATCAAGTGTTTTATCTAAAAGAATCATATTAGGAAATCAATCCAAAAAAATTTATATCTGAATATCAAATCAATCTATCAATCTTCATTTACTATTTGTTTTTGTTTTTCAATGAAAGAAAATTTATCAGACATCAAATCAAATCTTTACTATCCATCTTCATCAAGATGGATTTATCAAACATCAAATGAAATCTTTTCTATCTTCATCCCATCAACAATAAAATCATCTTCCTATTTGTACTTCAATCACAAATGCAAATATGTTTTTAATCACATCATCTAATATTTGATTTCTATCACAGACAAAAAAATTATCAGAAGTCCTATCAATCATCTACTATTTGTTTTCTATCACAGAAAACAAATTTATCAAAAGTCATATCAATCATTTACTCTTTGTTTTTAAAAAAAAGTTATCAAGCAAAATGCAATCAATCATCCTACTCTTTGTTTTTCATTCAATGAAAACAAAGTTGTCAGCCATCTACTCTTTGATTTCTATCTTTGGAAACAAAGTTATCAATTCATCATTTATCATATTTTCTATTTTCTTTATATCCATATCAACATGATGACAAGACTATTTTACTATCTACTGACCAAGGAAGAAATAATTCATCATCATTTTCATTATACAGCGTTTTGTCTAATTTTTTCTAGATGCGCTACTCTATGGCCTAAAAGCGTTAAAACCCTAAATGCACTACAGTTTCCCCCGAATGCACCAAAACCCCAAATGCACCATTCTATACCTTGAAAGCACTAAATCAAATCCTATATGCACTATTTCCCTATATGCGCTAAATCCCTAATCAAATGTGCCATTTCATCTACTCTATGCACAAAAACCCTAAAAGCTCCATTTTGTGTCCTAAATGCGCTAATACACCAAAATTTCTATTAACACCCTATGCGCTATTTCACCTATCAGATGCGCTACTCTAAGGAAATCCTAAAAGCCCTACTTTATGCCCTAGATGCACTACAAAAAACTATGAATGCGCTATTCTATTCCCTAAAAGCGCTAAAACGAAATGCTTAATCCTAAAATCTGCATAAATACACCAAAAATAGACCAAAAATGAAAAATTTCAAAGCAAAGGGGGTTGAATCGACTGACCGATGGTCCATCTCTGGTATTGGTAGGCCCGCTCAAATCTATGCCTGTGATAGGGAATCTCCATCTCACCAAGTCACTGTCAGAGCACAATATCAGTAAAGTCAAAAGGTGAAAATGACTTGTTCTTTTTACCTTTTTACCTTTTAAGGGTCAACCAAGGTGAGCTTTTTTGGTGACTTTAATCTGGGGCAGATTTTAATTAATTATTGGGAGACAAATCACTACATCCCTCTGATCTGAATTTTATCATCAAATCAACATTTTCTCATCATCAGTGATTTATCTCCTGAGGGGGCATCATCAATATCAGGCACGTTAATCAGGGGCATATCAGTTAAAAAAATCGATCAAGGGGCAAAATCAAACAAAGCAAATTTCAAAAGCAGGAATATTTTCTTTCAAGCAATGTGTTTCACGCATCACTTCAAAGAGGGGGAAATGTATATGCATAAAATTGGTCATGTATAATCCTGACATTTAATTAAATATTTACTATTTAATTAATTTCTCTAAAGTCCTCTATATATGATTAAATTTAATTTATTTAATTATGTATCTACTTGATTAATTAAATAAATATCTTTTATTTATTTTAATTAATTATCTGCCGGTATTGGCATGGTGTGTTGGTTTAATGGTGGCATTGTTGTTCTTGCCACCAAGGTTCAAACCCCATTGGGGCGGTATTGTTGAATGGTTGTATTCCGGTTCATAGCTCCGGTCAAAAGTGTTTACCTCTTGAATAAAAAAAATAAAAAATTAATTAATTATCACCTTTTTGAATTTAATTAAGTCTTTTGACTTAATTAAATTTAAATATTTCTTTTCTCCTATTCAAATCTTTCTTCTAATTAATTAAATATTTTATTTAATTAATTCCATCCACATGTCATTTCCTAACAATTTAATTAAATATCTTTCATATCTTTTCAAATCATAATTAAATATTTTATTTAATTATGAAATCCTCCATTATTCTCCAAATCTTAATTAAATATTTTTATTTAATTAGAAAAATATTCATGCCAACAATAAATAAATAATGAATTAGATCAATTCATTATTTCTCTTCAAAAAATTTCCAAAATCTCACAAAAAGATGATTTTTTACAATTCATCTTTATCATCTCATCTTCTCTCTTTCACGAAAAAGGAAACAAAGTTTGCTTTATGTTTTCTTCTATTTTTCTCTCTAGTCTCATCCATCTTCGATCATTCTATCTGATAGGAATTTTCATAGCCATTGATCACATCAGCCAATCGGAATCTTTTGAAAGCTCTATAACTATCCCTGCGAATCCAAGCATTGGTTACAACAACACACACGCATTAGAACTTAGTTGCATTATAGCATTGTCTTTATCATCTTTAGCTTTCATAATCTCATAATCTTTCACTTTAGCAACCATGTTTACTATCAGCATAATCATATCTTAGCATAGCATTGCATGATTCATATTCAATCTCGTTCTCTAGGAAGACCGTTTGTTGAGCCGAGCACATAATCTGAGAGCTAGTTGGAATCGAAAAAAACACTAGAGATAGAGGACGATAGGACAACATCGAGGGCAGAAAATTTAGTTTGCATTTCTTTTATTTTATTTTATTTTTTTCATATAATGTTCTATGAGTGTGTTTTGATTTACTTTTAATCTACATTTGATACACTTCTAAAATCGATCACATAGGTGGAATTTGAAATTCAAAAGATGGCTTGTGTAAGAAGAGATGTAAGAGGAGTTAATGCCAAGTTGGCTCAAGGAGAGGACGTGTAGAGCTTTTAGTGCCAAGTTGGAGGACAAAAGTCCTTTAGGAGGTAGAATTCAAATAAGTGGAATATTCCAAGAATATGCCATATTTGAATGGAAACAGGAGGAATTAATAAATCAAATAAATTGATTTACATGTGCAACTTGCAAGAGCTAGAGGAATGGAGGATTAGTGTTAGAAGTTAATTAGAATTAATTAAATTAGATGAATTTAGTTGATTTGACATTTGATTTACATATTTAGATTTATTTGAATCAAATCATATGATAGTGGAATATTAGTAATTTAATTAAATAAATTTAATTTATTCAATTAAATGAAGAACATTAGGATTCAACTAAATAAAATTGATTTATTTAACTAAATGAAGGCATTAGGGTTTAACTAAATAAAATTGATTTATTTCACTAAAAGAGGACATTAGGATTTAATTAAATAAAGTTGATTTATTTAATTAAAAGAGGAATATGGGGTTGGGGCCCTAGCTCGGTTGGCTAAATCTTTCCTGTTGTAGGAGGTTGGTCATGAGGTCTAGTCTCCCCCACCCCATGGTACTAGAGGGTGTGTCGCACCAGCATCGCCAGTCATGTTAAGAATTTTACCAGGTGCACTACAGTTTATAGGGGGTCCTGCTACCCAATTCTTGCAACCTAAAAAAGAGGAATATGGAGGAATTTAATGAATTTAATCAAATACAGATTATTCAATTAAATGATTAGTATGAACATGATTAAGGAAGAATCAGTGTTAATGAACTAGGATCAAGTGCATGATATCAATCAAGATAATTTGAGCATCTACATTTTTCCCTCTTTGAAGCAATGTACCTGTTGCATTGGTTCAAAGAATAACCTTGTTGAGATCAAAGTTCAAAAATTTCTTAATTTTTTTGGATGCCCCAATGTTTCCCCAGTAGAAAGAAGTACATTGGTATTATGCCCCCTTGAGAGATCGGGCAAAAAAATTTATTTGAGGGTTGATCTCGCGACAAAGGTGTAAGATGGGTGTATAGATGGTTATGCAAATGAGATGGTTTTAAGATGCTTGGAATAATCAATCTATATTATCATAAACAACTTAAATGATAATGCAATGCATATGAAATGGATGAGATGGATGATGTTTTCTTATGATGATGATATGTATGAGTATGTAGGTTTTGTATGTCGACGTTTTGTGGATGCAGGATGGATGCATTGGTGATGTTTGGTTGACTTTCATGATAACATGTTAGCATGGAGAGAAGAAAGAAGAAATGAGATGATGAAAAGAGGATCCAACAAGTCCATGATCTATCAAGACTTTATTAGAGATAATGATGAGAGATCGATGATGTTTCGCTATCAAAGATTGGGATTTTATAAGAGCTTACTTACCTTATGTTTGATAACACACATAGGTACGATGCATCAAGGTATAAATAACCAGGATGGCATTACACCTAATGTGATGGACTTTCACTCGATAATCAAATAGGAGTATCCATGTTCACACCTGGCATATAGAACCCTATTTAGAATGAAGTTTAGATATTTCAAACATCTTGGACAAAAACATAAGAAGAAAATCATTCTTATGTGGTCAACAAGATACCTAAAACACCCTCCCTACAAACCAAACAAAGCATGCATGAACAAAGTTATATTACAAGGATATGAACCAATCACAATAGACAAAAAATAATGATCAATGTCCCATTCCTCTCTCTAAATCGTTTTGATTAGACATCATCGAGAGGTCATTGGAACGAGCGCAATAAGATAAATCAACAAGACAAAGATCAAGTAAACAAACAAGCTAATGTTCTTCATGTAACTGAGGATTATTTTCAGGTTTTGATTCAATGTGCTAGCAATAAATCAATAAAGATAATAAACCCAAAGACCTATCGAGTACAAAGGAAATTAAACAATAAAACAATTATACCTATTTCTTGAATTTTCCATGATCACCTCCATAGTGCCTTCTAACCTGCTGGTTGACATATTTCCCTCAGATCGAATGTGCGAGCAATCCTTGACGAAGTCCTACACCAAGCTTTAAAGGATTTGATCAAATTTCTAAAGTCTAATGCCTAAATGACTAAGAATGTCTATGCCTAAAGATGCCAAAACTCAATGAAATATGCTAACAATTGTTGCAATTACTATGAAAAGTCTAAGTGTGCAAGTGTGTAAGTATCTAATGTGAATGTTTGTCCGTGTGTGTAATATGTCTATGTAATCCAAAAATGAGAGGAAAATGGCATTTTATAGAAAATGCCATTTTGAATGGACAATGAGATGAGAGATTGAGAAAATTCCCTAGAATCAATGGTTAAGATTCAAAATGGCAACTCTCAATTAGGGTTAGGGTAAAATGCCCAAATGTGTGAATAAGATTTAATTAAATAAATTAAATCAAGGATAAATGTGACAGTTGAGATGAATTTAGCAAAAATTAGAAGATAAGAAGATGAGATTTTAGAAAATCAGTAATTTTAGAAATTACTTGATTTGTAGAAGAATATTTCCATTTTGAATTAAATTAATTCAAAATTTGGATTCTGTGAGATAAGGAGGAATTGATTTTTGAAATTAATTACTAGAAGAAGAATCAGTTAACTATGTGAGACATTTTTAAATAAATTGCTTTATTTAAAAATAAAGAAGTGTCACATACAACAATTAAATAATTAAAAATAATTATTTAATTTAGAAGAAGTGGTTAATTAATTAAATAAATTAGCAAATCTATTTAATTAAAAGAGAGGATTTAGGAATTAGTGACATATTGAATAAATATATTAAAATATATTTATTTGATAATCAGGAGGACATTAATGACAAAGATTAATTAAATAAAATGAGAACTTTATTTAATTATGAGTTGACCTTAGATAATTAGTGACGCATTAAATAAATATGATTTATTCATTTAATAATCAGGAAGAATAGAAGACCTTGAATTAATTAAATAATTCTGAATTATTTAATTAATAGTTGAAGATGGGTTAGGAACATAATTAAAGTGTCATAATTATGCTAAGACGAGAAGTGGTAAAATAGTGCTCGCAGCCCTAGGTTATTTTTAGGTGTCTACAAATCATACCGCTAGCCAAGACTAAACTATAGTGGTGCTTGATGTTGATTTCCATTGTAGGAAGGATTGCCCATCCCTTTATATTTGTCAAATTTAGGGATTTCAAATCCTTGTGCGAATGGTTTTATCACAGTGCTTCTATCAAATGAATAAGGGCATAAATTATTTGGTGTTTTTGTTGTTTTCCATGATTGGAGGTCTAACACTTGTTGTGAGAATAATTTGATTTATGCAGATACATCATCTTACAGATCAAGTGGTGGGATGAATGTGTTTTGAGGTGGTTTTATTGTTTGAGTGATGGGTGGATTTCTTTATGTGTTTGTGGGAGGTGGTTGCAAGTTTTTTTGCGCCAACAATGCTTGTTGGTATGCTTGTTGTTGGTCTTGTTGTTGTTATGCCAACAATGCTTGTTGTTGAGCTAGTAGCTAAGTTGCTTCTTTTTGCATCTGATATTGTTGCAAAGCTTGTTGGTACACTTGTTGTTGAGCTACTTGGTATTGTGCTTCAGCTTGCACTTGAGATTTTTGTGCTTGAGCTTGTTGGGCTGCTTGTGTAACTTACACTGCTTATGCAGCTTGCACTACTTGTGTGGCTTGCACTGCTTGTGCAGCTTCTTGTTGTTGCAATAGAGATTGGGATTGAGCCTCCTGTTGTGCCTTTTGTGCTTGTTGTTTGGCTTGCTATGCCTACACTTTTTGTGTAGCTGCTTGTGTAGCTTGTGTAGCTTGTGTAGCTTGTTAATTTTGGTATTGATGGAGTTCCTTTCGATAGGCTTGTTGGGCAGCTTGCAATGTAATATTGTATTGGTTCACCATGTTTGGATTTCGAGGTGGTGGTGGAGGATTTGGAATTGTGTGAGTTGGGGTGATGAGATTAGATGTTGTTTGAGTGAGTGTTGTAGATGGTGTGATTGATATGTTAGATCCTTGGGAGACCACATTTTGAGGTATACTGATTGATGGTGCTACGTGGATTGATGTCACCTATTGTTGCAATATCGGTGGCATGTTTGGAGGATTTGGTACACTGATTTGATTTATGATCATAGGATTGTTTTCATTTGATTGATTTGGGATTGGTATGTTAGGTAGAGGTTGTTGCCCTAAACCAATGATTGATGTGGATGTTGGTGGTAGAGGAGGTAGTGGCTGAGGAATTGGCAGTGGATTTCCTTGAGAAAGTGATGATGAGTCCCAAAAGATTCCCCCTTTTCCAAATAGACCCTCTTGTCCTTGTGGTACCATAGGGAGAGAGACTTTTGCATTTAGAGAATATGTCAGTGTTGTAGAAAAAGTGGATGGATTATTCGTTTCATGGAAGATGAATAGGACGTATGGATGCTTTGGATCTTGAGGGATGAAATATGATAGACCCAAGATAATGTTTGCACCAAAGTTTTGATTATTTACAAGGGGGTGTGTTTGAAGAGCATGGAGTAATGAACTCCCCTTGGTGACAATGGGTTGAGTTGGAGCAAGGGATGATGTGGGTTGTGGGATGGGTTGGATGACATTTTTAAAGGGTGGTGTGAATGGCACAAGCGACATATTCTCAAGAGGTTTCTCCATAATAGTTCTTACATCATAATTAGAAGGGAGTTTAGCCCCTTCCTTTGATAATTCTAGCATGTATTGTGAAGGATTAAGTCTCATCATGCCATTGACAATTTTGTGATTTTTCAGGATTTTTGACCATTTCTATGATTTCATCTTGAGTCATTCCTAGGACATTGTTGGTGATGTCTTCCACTTGACAATCTCCCTCTTGAAGATCTTGTGGTACTAGAGGAATATTGTCTGGGGGATTGCTAGATCCGATGGGATTGATTTCAGGAGTGGTTTGAGTCAAGTCACTAGAAGTAGATGTTTCTTTATTGGCTTCCATGTTTTTCTTGTGTTGATATCTAGTTTGGACCATAAAATAAGGACCAATTTTCAGTAATGTGGGAGGTGAACCTCTAACTCCTTATATTGATCTAAACTTTAGTCCCAAAAAATAAAAAACTAGGATGTTTAAGGATCAAAGGTGGTGATGGGATAAATGAAAGGTGGATGGTGTGAATGATTGAAATCTTAAGAAACCTTAAAGGAGATACTAGACTTTAGGACTTTTGGACTTTTTATTTTGGATTGGACTTGGTTTGATTTGATTTGGATTTGATTTTTCTTTGGGTTTTTATTTTGGATAATGAACTTATAAACCCCAAGATTTTGGATGTTATCTTGGGATAAACTTGCTCAAAAAGGTGATAGTTTAACTAAGTGTATGAAGAAGGATTCATCCACACACAGTTAGCCAAACAAGATGATTTTGATTTGATTTAAAGGATTTTCAAAAAGTATAGTATTAACGATTTTTCCAAGATTTCTAAGAGTTGTTTGTGAGATGGGTTTTGATGGATGTTTGAGGATGGGGGAAGGTGTTGATTTTGATCCTAAGTGAACCTAGAGAGACTTTTTCTTACAAGACCTCAGTATTGAAGAACATCCTATACTTCTTATGTGAAAAACTCAAATCATTGAAAAAGACTTGGATTTTGATAATAATAGAACAAATACAAATTGCGATTATCTCTTGAAGAATGTTTGTAGAAATTATAGACCAATCTCTCTAACTTCATAAAGTGTTGAAAGACATTTCTTGAGAGCTCTTGGACTAAGACCTTTGGTAGACATTGGTTTTCAGATTTTGATATTTCGGGAAATCATTTGAAGAAACACATGTGTGGGGTTCAATTGTTTCTTATATTTTCTTAATGACTCCTTCTTACCACAAACACTTTCTTGCTTAGGTTTTCAAACTAAATGTCTAACGTCTTAATTTTCTTTCATCCCACAAGGTCCATTATGTGGAAATCAAGAAAATTAAGGCAATAGTTTCCTAATGTTGACTTTAGCGAGAGAAAATTGAGATATAAATCCAAATACTTACCTCTAAGGATGGAACCCCAAAGGACAAGTAGTAGCACTTGAATTATTTCAAAGGTATTTGCTTCCCCTAAAGGGTTTGAAATTTGATGACCTTGTTGAATGTTTGTTTTTCCAATGTTTTAGATCCAAACAAAGTGTTTTGATTCAAAATGATGCACAACCCTAGGATAAAATAGACAAATTTGTTGAATCCCCACTTGGATAAAACTAGCTAAACCTATTCAAAGAGGATGACTAGAAGCTTGACCACACTGGCTCCCCTCCATGACACACACTTCTTGAGTCAGTCAAGCTTCATTTCTCATGAATCTCCCATTATGAACTTCTCATCTCTACTAAGAACCACAAAAATGTGGGGCAGCTTCAGTGGTCTAACCTCTTCCACCAACAAATAGAAAGGTATTTTGACATTTACGTAGTTTGGTTTTTAGTTAATGCATCCGTTCGGGTAGGCTATACATATGGCAAGATGAGCTTCATTAAGGAGGACTCCTAGCTTGTAGAGGTTATGCTCTACAGGGTTTCATGCACCATGCGGGTACTAAGGGAATCACTTGTCGACATAACCATTCGTGAGCTTGATCTTTCCTCAAGCATCCATTTTATATACCGGTCAGAAGTGGATTGGATTCATCATGTTACCGGTTTGGGTTGTTCCCTTGGGGTGAGTACATTTTCCACCCAAGCTAGGCCCTCTAAAGGTGAACAATAGCAAGTAAGTACATTTGTAGTTCGATCAATCTTTGTTTTCATGAACAAAGAGAGAACACACACAATGCCTTTTCTCACACCCACAAGTTTTGTTCAATTTCAAAAACCCAAATTTGAAATGTGGAGGCAATCTTTTAGACAACCTAATATCACCAAAATGCTTTTGATTCTCAAAATCACTGTGAAGCATGAGAGAAGTGCATATGCCTTGAATGATATTAGTTTGTAAAAAGGATTACAAAACAAGAAAGATACATGTTCATTTTAGACCTCAAATGCAGTAATGGATTCTTTTTAAAGCACCAAGCTTGAGTGTGAAGTTGTTTGTTCAATTTTAATCTAAATCCAAAGATCTAGTGAGTTTCTAAGGTTTAATTTTAACCAACTTGAAGAGATCAAATCAATAGTTAATTTTAAACCAAAAATTGAAGTGAGTTGTCCTAAAACACAAAACAAAAGAAAAAAATGGAAGCCCTGGGCTTATTACAGTAAGCATTTAAAAATGCTTTGTCAATTTCAAGTTCAATGCTCAATTTTCTTCAACTCCAATATGTTTGTGTTCTTTGATTCCAATGTGAGAGAAAAACCACCATTGTTTCCTAATGCCAATCCTATAAACATTATAAAGTTATCAGAAATGAGAATTATGCACATATTGCAAAACTATAAAAGTATGTGCAAGGCATGTCAACTATTTGATGAAACCTGTGAACATAAAATTTATCCAGCTCCCTTCGGGTCTTGTTTGTTTTTTGCTAAGTGCTAGTCCATGCCTAAATGAATATCATAGGCATTTTTTTAACTTTGCCACATTTCTGCTTAGCGTCCTCTGAAGGGATTCTCCCCTTCACCTTTCAAATGACCCTACCATGCTTCAACGTGTCATCGTCACGCACATCAAAAATTTGCTTCATTTCATTTTTGAGACAAACCCTACCTATCACTAGGTAGCTTCCATCCACCTATTCTTTGGTGAGCCCCATAGTCGGCACTAGTGAAAAGACACACTTTCACATGTCTTCCTAGCATAACCATTCATTGGAAAGGAGGAGAATTGAACCAAGGGCTGTGAAATGTAGCCATGTGGCTTTTCGGCAAGGAATTCTTTGAAGCAAGGGATGGAGCAATTTCCAACTATGATTTGCTGCCACGTGTGCTAATTGTCTTACTAGGTGGCGACACTTGTTCGAACAGGGTTTTGTTGGGACCAATGCCATCATTCGCAGGGGGATGCATCTGGTTGGAAGTGACTACATGCTGAGGATCGAATCTTTTCTATTGAAACAACCGAGAAAATCATGGTGGCTGCATCATTGCTATGATTCTCGAATCTTTTCTATTATGCCTCGCCAGGCGGTGGGAGTGCTCGATATAAATGTTGCTCTTTGTTTTACTTCGGGGTTCCATATTTTTAGAGTTTTTAAGAGTTATGTTTTCTAGTTCCACTAGTTTACAAGTTATAGAATCATAGGAGATATAGATTTTAGGAAGACACCAGGCCTTTTGTTGTTTTACATTATTGTAGAAAGACTCACAAAATGTGCCAATTATTTGTCCTCTTTGTTTTCTCATGTTATTTTTATAAACTCTATACTGTGCCAGTATTGTCATTGAATAGTTCATTTGCATAACTTCTATAATTTAAATGCAAGTTTTTTGATCTAGACCATGTCTTTTGAATATCCCTTTTAGTAAATGTGTGTGAAAGATTATTTTATGTCATTGAATGCACTGTTCATGCTTAAAATCTTTAAATTCTATTATTCTAGGACATAGAAAATTGTTGAACAGGCCCTTAGACTGAATCCAAAAGATAGGTTTATCGTGTCTTTTATCTAAATCTTGGCATATCGCCATAGTTAGATCTTTTATTTTACATCTGCTTCATTTTCCCTTTCCAAAAAAACTCAATAACAAAAGAAGTCAACTTCTTTAAAAACCTGGAGATCACTCAATTTAGTGCAATAGGTCCCACATAAATTGAGTTTCCCACAAGAGGTTGTTACCTTGCCAATTTTTGGCATCAACATTTTTTTCTTTTCCTGGCATACCTGGCGGGACCGAGCCTACAATCGTTCGATTAGAATTTAGAGGGTGTATGAGCCATCGACATGTTACTAGGTCTCAAAAAACAAAAAATCTTGGTTTACTAGTACCACCATTAGGGATAGTCCAACCCGCAACCCAATTAGTAAATGTCCTACTTCCTCCACCTTATCCACTAGCCATGTTGCAAGGTATTAATAGAAACATGTTGTGGGACACTGGAAGCCCTCTTGTAGCACTAGTAGCACCGACTATTTGAACTGTTATCCCGGTCTCCACTATAAAGGCCATACCTAAATTCACCAAAGATGGCTCAAGAACACCCACTGAACATCTGCAAGATGTGGCAGACGTATGTTTGGTGCATGACACCACCGTGTAGAATATGGCGCTAAGATTACTTGCAGCCTCCTTTAAAGGCAACACACTAGATTGGTACCAAACACTACCAACCAGCACTATCCACACCTAGGACAAGCTCAGAGATCCATTCTATGAAATATTTTCAAATGATAGAGACTGCTCCTCACTATACTACCAGTTGTATATTATAAAGCGAGGCCCGCAAGAAGCTATGACCAACTACAACTCTTGATTCCATATCACTTGGCAACAAATCCAAGCTACTATCCGACCATCACCTGAGCTAGCATTTGTATTCTACTTGAAGTCTATCAACGCCGACATCTCGGTAATGATGCTAGGAAGTTGCTACCCTAGCCCATCATGCCAATATTTCCATAAATTCCCATTCCTACTTAGGAAGTCGCATCCACCAATGCGGCAGATCCTCAATCTATGTATACATATCCAAGCACCCCACAGAATGTCACTTCCACATCAAGATCTTTGAAGGATGAGATGAGCGAATTCGAGGAGATACTATGACCAATCGCTAATGACATAACTATCCTCAAGTGGAACCAATCCGTGCCACCAAAGCTAGCATATCAGAATTAATAAGGCAGGAGATCTTACCAAAGAATGATGCAGGAGCATCCAGTGGTGTAAGGGCAATCTTGCATCACCCAAAAATAGTTAAATTTTAAGTTTCTCAGTTCTTAGATGTTTTTACATTTTTTGATACCCTTTTCGTCATAATAGGTACCGATTTCACGGTTTTATTTTTTCTATTGTAGGTTAAAAGATGTTGTAGTTTATTTTCCCAGTTGCACGAAAATCTTATGAGTTAGATTTGAGGCACTTAAGGTTGATTGGCCCCAAAACTTGCGAAATTAGTAGAAAATTTCAAAGCGTTCTTGACTTTGAGACCTTTCAGGCCCGAGTTCAAGAAGCGGTTAGTAGTCGATCTGGATCAAAAGTTATGGCCCCGGGAAGTTGGTGCACTTTCTAGAAGATACAATTGCAAATGTTCTTTGGAAATTTGAACTTCAAGTTGTAATTTTTTGGCGCCAAACCTCCTAAACTCAAATTTGAATGTTGTTTTGGCTCCAAACTAAAGAGGAGCTCTATTTATGGGGGGTTTCTAATTTTTGGGTAACTTGTTGGGGACAAGCTCGCATATTGCAAAAGGGTGATTCTGTAGCTTTCTGTAACTTGCATATGTTGTAGAACTTGGGGATTTGAGATC